>PVKE010009326.1:0-45166 GCA_004027555.1 Craseonycteris thonglongyai | reverse complement strand
GTCTCTAGGTCCATCCATGTTGCCAGAAATGACTGTATTTCATCATTTCTCATCGCTGAGTAGTATTCCATTGTGTAAATGTACCACATCTTCTTTATCCAGTCATCTATCGAAGGGCATTTTGGTTGTTTCCATGTTCTGGCCACTGTGAACAGTGCTGCGATGAACATGCGGGTACAAACATCTTTAAAGATCAAGGCTAAACCTATGTTTTAACTGTAAAATTAGGGGTCGTCTTATACGCCGGAAAATACGGTATTTAACTTCAAGTGAGCCCAATGTAACTTGTGTTAATTTTTTTTTTTTTTTTGCTAACTACAGATTCTTTCCCATTATAATGAATAAGGTAAGCCCACACCCCAGAATATGTTAGCCTATTTTCTGACATTTATATTCAGTCATTAATAACCCTATAAAGCTTTCAGTCATTAATAACCTAATACTGAAAACACAACAAGTAAAAAGATGTGTTTCCTACACTCCTAGAACATGTAGTTTGGTGGAAAGGACAAACATCAATAAAACAATCAGACCAACAACTGCTAAATTACAAATGAGGTAAGAACTATGAAGCTACACACTACTATGAGCAACTGTAACAGAAAAATGTAGCACAGTCAGGGAGGCTTCCTTAGAGCAGTGACAACAGCTCAAAATTAGCAGGAATTACTATGTGAAGAGGAGAGGGGAGCATATGTAGGCAAAGGAGACAGCAAGTGCAAGAGCAGGTATGAAGGAATGTGTTAAGTAAGATGGAGTGAAAAACAGGCCATTATGACTAGAGTAAAGATAAAGAAAAATACAATGCTAGATGTGGGAGAAGTGATAGTGGGAGTCAGACTTTGCATTACCTTATAGGTCTATTTAGAGTTTGGTCTTTATCTCAAGAGAAATTTTAACCAAAACGTTTTAAGAACAGCAGGGAGCATGATAAGATTAGCTTTTTAAAGAGATTACCGTAACTTTAGTGCAGAGAAATTAGAGGGAGGTAGGAGATGATGCAATTAGGAGGCTTGAAAAAATGAAAGTAATGTGGATTAGGATAAAGATGGTACAGATGAAAAACAATAAAATCACATTACTTTAAAAATATCGGGAAGCTGGGATGGCTCAGTGGGTTAAGGGCTCACTTTGCAGCCCTTAGAGCCCTAGGATCAAATCCCAGCCCTGACCCTTGAGGACCCATATGCTGAACTGGGGAGTGCCCCAGTTCAGTTCTTGCTGTGGCCTCTGCGGAAGGCTCCCAGCTCAGTTCCTGCCCTGCGCAACTCCGTGCCCACCTGTGGAGTGAAACTATATAAAAAACTAATGCTGTCAACTATGGAGACTGCTCTGGGCCCTCCTTCTCTCTGTCTCTTTCTGTCTGTATCTGTCAAAAAACAGTAATAAATCTAAAATATATATATCATGACTGAGATCGTTCAATAGTTATTCCTAAATTTCTTCTATTTACTAAGATAAAAATTTTCATATGTAAAATATTAAATATTTACAATGAATAGCTAGCTATTTTAACACCTTTGGTTACTCTGAGAAAAGTTGTTTAACCACTAGATGGCAGCAAAGAAAATAATTTCAATTTTAAATAACCTTTTTCCACATGCTAAATTTCAAACTTAGAAAATAGCAGGTTTTGTTTCTTCAACAATATAATATTTAACATATAAGGCACTGGTGACTTTGGTGCTTTCTTTGATCCTGAATTATAGCTACGTAAACAAGTGATGTTAATATATTATATAACAGGCATGATGAAATAATATCACAAATAACTTGTGCTACATAAAAAAAATAAAAAAAGAGAAAAAGCATTTCATTACTTTTATAGTCTCACGGATAGGTTTTATAAAAATTTTCCATGCGATATTCTAAAAATTTAATCTATTAGATGCTCAAATTTGGATGGACTTCCCAAACAGCTCGAAATAACACTGGCCTTCTAGTGGGGTCACTAATTCTTTTGGGACTTCTCTCTCTTGTTTTTCTCTAGAAAATACACTTATATACACATTTTTTTTTAAATTCAAGGGGTTCACAGAACTCTTAAAACTTATAAACATTGAGTTATGAACCCCTATCACATAGTAATCTGAAAAATATGTCATCAAAATTTGAAGTACCTTAGCACTTATAAAGCCTATTGCTGAACAAAGTAAGAAATCTTTCTGGTTGCTGCTCTCCAAAGACTTGGAGAAACTCTACAAAGGTTAAACATGTTATTCTATGAACTTCACCATATATAACTGTTATATTTGGAGCACTAATATTAATGTTAGCTATTTTATTAATATTAATAATAGCTAACATTTATTTTATCATACATTGTTCCTAAAAGCATGACATGTACAATCTTCTTAATCTTTCTGATGTAGGAACTACTATTATTGTAACTTTTCACATGAGAAAACTAAGGTATAGAGAGGTTAAGTAAGTCATCCAAATTACATAGCTAGTCTGTCTCCAGAGCCCACTTTATATAACTATCACTCATTTTTATCTGTTAGTTCCTAATTGTTGTGTGTACCAGAGTGATGCTCTCTGGGATCTAACATGATCTGAGGCTGGAAGAGCAGTTATGACAATAACTGAGTGCTAATCACACTCATTTTCATCTCCTCCTCCTTTCAATACAGAATTTATACGCAAAGCCAGTGAAAACAGGAGGTTGATGACAGGAAGAGGCATAGAAACGCTAAATGGCTTGGGAATAGCAATTGGAGATTAAAAAAAAACAAACAAAAAAACAAAATACACAACCATATAGATGTAGAAAGCACTCTTATTGCCCATCCCAGGATAATGCCTGAATAATACACTGTCTAAAAGTAATGTCCTGGCAGATTGTTATTTCTGCAGGACCCTGTGTAATTTGGTAACAGGGTAAGAACAGAAGATCTCAACAAAGCACGTTAGTTAAATGATAAGAAAAATACAGAAGAAAGGTAAAGAAACCTAATCTAATTATATTAGTATTTTCTGTAAGTTAGTTTTCTTTGAGATGTCTTCCAGCATGATCAGAAAGGATCAGTAAGTGTTCTTTAGCTAATAATTAAATTCAAGGTCTCAGCATTTCAGTTAAACCAAACTAAATTAGTGTAATAATTTCAGTGTTTTTCATAAAAATACTTACACAAAGCAAGAGTTTTGGATCTGCATGAATTAGTTTCACAATGGATAAGAGAAGATACTTATAGCTTCTTGTCTCCAGGTCTGTAGGTTTTTCTTTAAATTTAAGGCTTGTTACTTTTTCTTTAAATGTAAGACTCTAAAAATGAAAACATGACATCACTTTGTAAGAATCAGACACTGTTCAAGATAACAGCTATCAAACTTTTTAAAATAAATGACAAAAAAAAGTTTTGAAAAAATAAACAAGAGGGGATGCTGAGATGGCTCAGTGGGTTAAGCGCTAGTCTTGCAGCCCCAGGGTCCAAGGATCATGTCCCGGCCCTGGCCCGTGCAGACCCATGTGCTGAACTGGGGTGTGCCCCCAGTTTGGGTCTTGCCTGGGTGAGCTTCCCATGTGGGAGGCCCTCCAGTTCAGCTCCCACCCCAGGCATGCTTCCCATGTAGGAGGCCCCCAGCAGTGTGTGCCTCCCATTTGGGAAGCCCCCGGTCAGTTCCTGCCCTGCACAACCCTGCGCCCACCTGTGGAACAAAACTATCGAAAACTGATGTATAGCTGTGGGGACTGTTCTGGGCCCTCCCCCTTCTCTCTGTTTCTGTCTCTCCCTCTCTGTCAAAAAACAATAAAAATAAATCTTAAAATAAAATAAACCGGTATTTTATACCACGAACTGTGTGGTACTAGTAGAAACATTCAATAGTAAGTTAAGTATAAGGTTAATGCTATTAAGCTTAAAAAACAAAAATTATTTTTGCAACATTTAAATTATTCTTATATAACCTAGCTAATAAAGTTTAAGTCAAAATATATTAAAATACTAAAAGCTTTAATATCAGGTTGACTCCTATGTAAAAAACTAAGTTTCCAAAATGTGAAAACATTGGGGATAAAAATATTTAATCTACAGCTCTCAAAATACATTAAGCAAAGCATTTCATAAACATTTATCCTACACACATATACCGTACACAAATATTTCCTACAATCCATGATATTATCAACTGTAAGATGCATTATTATTATATGTAACACAAGGAATGAAAAACCACTATCAATTGTCAGACTCCAGACAATAAGATGTACTCTCAATTTCAGAGATATTAAAAAAACTAAAACTAAGTTCTTATAATTGATGAAACATGCTATATAGGCACCCTGTATTTAATAGTTTAATTGTAAGTTTTGCTTTTTCCTTCAATGACATTCCATCTCTCTCAAGTTACATGATGCATGCATTTTGACTGAAGAACATTCATAAAGACAAATACCATATGATCTCACTTATATGTGGAATCTAAAGAACAAAATAAAGGAACAAACAAAACAGAAACAGACTCAGATACAGAGAACAAACTGATGATTACTAGATGGGAGGGGGGTTAGAGGACTGGATGAGAAAGGTGAAGGGATTAAGAAGTACAAATTGGGAGTTACAAAAGAGTAATGAGGATGTAAAGTACAGTATGGAGAATATATTAAATAATATTGTCAAAAATATGAATAGTGTCAGGTGGTACTAGACTTATTGGGGGAAGCACTCCATAAATTATATAAATATCTAACCACTACATTGTATACCTAAAATGAATATAAAATAATACTGAAAGTCAACTATAATTTAAAAATAGTCATAGGTATGTATAGTACAGCATAGGAAATATGTAAAAAATATTTAATTACTATGTAGTGTCAGATGGTAATACTTAATAGGGTTCACTCTGTGAGGTATATAAATGCCTAATACTATGTTTTTTTGTACACCTGAAATTAATTAAAAAAAAATTTTTTTAAACAATAATCCCCAAATAAATCCATAATAAAGGTAAAGAGAGGGAGAGAGATAACTCTTTGAGAAAGATTAAATCACAGAACGTATACTTCAATTACAGAAATACTACAGTGGATCCTGTGCTAGTACTATAATTACAGACGTTACTCAACTAAAAATCTAACAATTATACTCTGGATTCAATATCATTGTTCTCTTTATTCTTATAAAAGGGCACAAAGCTATCTGGTTTTGACATGTATACCTTTATGTGAGCATATACACAAATACATAGATAAATTATCCAGCATCTATGCACCTGAAATAAAAATGTCTAAGTAAACAAAAATGTCCAAGTAAAGGCTGTCTTTCAAAGGTAAAAAGTGGAGATATGTATTATAATAACACACAGCCACTGTTCTCAAAGCTTAAGTGTGAGAAATACATTTGTTATTATGCCCAAGACACTGACAGTTTTTGGTCCTCAAGGGGAAGAAAAGCTATCTAATACACACAATAATACTAAAAAATGTCACTAAAGAAACAGCAAAACTTACAAATACTGTTTACTTTTATATTTATGCCTCATTGTAAATGTCTTAATAAATGTATTTAATAAATTCTGTTTCTGTTTGTTCCACTAAGGTTTTTTTTTTATACTGAGTAACACTTTAGATTAAAGTGAAACTTTCGTTGAATAAATTTATTTACTAAGATGTAACTAAGTATAAGTGCTTTTCCCTGATGCAACGATTATACATGAACACAGATTGAGAACAATTAGCAAATATAAAAATGATCTCTTATTTAGTAATCTTTTCCAAAAAGTTCATAACAGTTTTAATTATGTCATCTCTTAGCCTTAGGTATCAATATATAAATGCTATTCCATCATGGCTAAAAATTTTCAATTCAAATAACTTTTAATATTAATGACCATTAGTGGGTTATATAAAATCAGGAAAAACTTGATAAAGAATAAATATATTTCTTAACCAGAAACATTAAAAAAAAAAAAAATGTTCATTCATTACTTTATTGATTTTCCAGACTTCAGATATTAGTAAGAATCCAAGCTAGTATACGAGGACTGGCAATTAAGTTTGTGAACTCATCCTAGAAAAAGTGCTACATATCTCACTGCTGAATATCACTACAGTCACCTTCGAAGTACTTCTCTTAAGAAGCTATGCAATGACACCAGTGCCTATTCCATCCTTCAGAGCAATTTTGGAACTCTTTTCTGGAATGGCCATCAGAACTGTCATTGTATTACACTTGATGTCCTGAATGTCATCAAAATATCTTCATTTCAATATTTCTATCTTCAGGTAAAGAAAAAAGTCACGGGGCTCCAGATGAGAAGGAAGGGTGCTCCAATACAATTATTTGTTTACTGGCTTAAAACTTTCTCACACAGTGCCGGGTGAGCTGATGCATTGCCGTGATGCAAGAGTCATAAGATGTTGGCGAAAAGTTCAGGTTGTTTTTGTCTAACTTTTTCATGCAGCCTTTTCAGCACTTCCAAATAGTCAACTTGGTTGACTGTCCAGTTGGTACAAATTCATAATGAACAATCCCTCTGATGTCAAAAAAAGGTTAGCAACATAGTTTTGACTCTTGATTTGGACCGATGGAACTTTCTGGTTGTGGAGAATTGGCTGACTTCCATTGTGCACTTGGACACTTTGTTTTAGGGTTGTATTGGTACACCCATATTTCGTCACCAGTGATAATACAGCCCAAAACATCATCTTAGCTCTCCAAAAGGCCTTGGCAAACTTCAACTCTCCTTTGCTTTTGTCCATCGGCGAGTTCCTTCCGGACCACTTTTGTACACACCTTTCTTATGCCAAAATTTTCAGTGAAGATTTTTTTTTCCTCTATCAATGTTTACTTGGTCTGCTATTCTTCTCACAGT
The DNA here is from genome assembly GCA_004027555.1 of Craseonycteris thonglongyai. NCBI lineage: Eukaryota > Metazoa > Chordata > Mammalia > Chiroptera > Craseonycteridae > Craseonycteris > Craseonycteris thonglongyai. The sequence continues at coordinate 38,350 of PVKE010009326.1, read as the reverse complement.
CAGCTGATGATTTTGATGCACAACTTGATGAATTTTTGCAATGTTTTCATCAGTTCTGCTCATTACTGGCTGCCCTGATCTCTCTTCATCAGGGATGCTCTCTCCCTCAGAAAACGTTTAATCCATTTGTACACTGTCATTTTCTTAGTGGAATTATCCCTATAAACTTGGACTAACATGTCCCTAATTTCACTTCCACTCTTGCAAAGTTTAACAGAAATTTAATGTTTGTTCATTACTCAAATTCAAGCTCTGACATTCTCATGATGGCACACAATAATGAATACCACTCAGTAAGACACTACCACACATCAACATGAACATAGCTGTGAGACTGATATACTAAGGTTATGAAACCTTACCAAACTGTTTGTACAGTGCTGCCAATGTTAAGTATACAGTGGCTAGTTCACGAACTTAATTGTCAGACCTCGTATGCGCTTTGGCCAAAGAAAAGAGGCAGTCATGCCCAGGAGTCAGATATCAATTAAGAACTCAAACCATTTGTTAAATGATTTAAGACCATGACTACATTATAGGCACGTAAGAAGCATTTGCTGAGCCAGGATCGCCTTTAACAAGCAAAATGTGCTTGTAAAAATTATATTAATGGTCTATTATATTAACAGGCTCTATTAGTTTTAAAACAGTGAATGATCAGTGCTAAGGCAAATATTTAAAAAATTTTTAAATGCTACAAAAGTACAAAATGGAGAAGGTATGGCTTAATGTTCATATGAAAAAAGACTAAAGAGTTTAAATGATTAAAAGCTCCATCTCAGATAATCATACAACCTTAAGACTGTTTAGCAGAAATATGGTATGCAGACACAGCAAGTTAACAACTTTCAGCAATTGTTAAACCACATCTAAAACACAAAAATCAGATCTTAATACGTCATTTTAATTGGGAAAACATAGTATGAGGTTGAATTATTTCCAAAAGAGGAAAAATAGAAAAAAATAGATGGAGGGTTTTGAAAACAGGTCAAGTAAGAAATTCATTCATTCATTCATTGACCAAATACGTATTAAATGCCTACAATGTGCCAGACATGGTCTAGGGGGCAGGAGCCCAATGTTGGATGAGACAAAGCTCTTGCTTTCATCAAGCTAACACACTAATGAGGAAAGACATATGAAGAATCAGACAGACACTGGACTGAATGTTGACTATTCACTGTCATTCATTTAACATTATTTGTGCCTCAAGTTTCCATAGCTGTAAAACCAGATCCAATAAAACACACACAAGCGCATGCATCCCTTTCCAATACTAGAATTATTTAAAAATAAAAAAGCCCTTATAGTTACAGGATAACTTTATTCATATATCTGCAGTGCTGTCTCATAGAAAAATCAGCTCCAGAAAAAGAGAAGATAAGTGATGACTGAAAATGTTAGGGACATGAGTCTATCTTGGTTCAAGAAAAATTTTCAAGTAGTTCTTCCAATAAGAAATCTATTCAGGGGAAGCTGGGATGGCTCAGTGGGTTGAGCGCTCACTTTGCAGCCATGGGGACCAAGGATCAAGTCCCGGCCTTGGCCCGTGCGGACCCATATGCTGAGCTGGGGAGTGCCCCCAGTTTGTTTCTCACTAGGGTGAAGACCCCGACCCCCTGCCCTGTGCAGCCCCTCGCCCACCTGTGGAGTGAAACTATGTGGAAAAACCGATGATGTGCAACTATGGAGACTGTTCTGAGCCCTCCTCCTTCTCTCTGTCTCTGTTTCTGTGTGTGTCTCTCTCTGTCAAAAACAGTAAGTCTTAAAAAAGAAAGAAATGTATTCATCTCCAAAATACAGGGTGGTTGTAAAGCCTAGAAATACTGATATTATTTTACCGTTTTACAGATTAAACTCCTTGATTGCTACTTTTGCAGAAAGCTAACGGCTCAGGTTTATCAGAGCCACAAATCATCTGAGACCATGCAAATGTGGACAATCCACTGAACATATCATGTAATACAGTGGTTCTCAACTAGGGACAATTTTGTCCTCTAGGGAGTATCTGGAAATGTCTGAAGACATTTTTGGTTTTCATGACTGGTGGGTTAGGGAGGTGCTACTGGCATCTAGTGGATAGAGGTCAGAGATGCTGCTAAACATCCCACATTGCACAGGACAGTTCCCTACAAAGTTATCTGTTCCAAAATGTCAATAGTACCAAGGGTGAGAAACTCTGATATAATGTATTATCTCTAAGCCACTTACTATGTATATCCATCTGTGTGTCCAGACTTTATGACACCTGCAGTGAGCTCTCCATTAAAAAGTTTTCAAGCAAAAGCTAGAAGACTGGCATCTCTGTGAGGGTAAGCACTGTGTCTGTTTAGTTCATCATGCTTCCTTGGCATTAGCACTGTGCCTGGCTGCTAGTGGAAACCCAATACTTCCACATTTGTTGTCTTACTGTTCACTCACCAGGTTTAAGGTAAAATCACCTTAAGGATCATCCAAATTCTAAAATGTTCTTATTCTAAAAAATTATTTCATATTAAATTTCCTAATTTCTCTGGTAAGAATATCAGCCAGCCAGAAATCTGTCCTTTCTCCAAATATACACAATTGCAAAATTATATATAAATATATGAATATAAACAGATTAAAAATGATTTTTTAAATCAAGTGTATACTGATACATTCAAAGAATAATTGTGAGAAATAGAACTAAATTCTCATTATAGGTGTCCTTGGACAAAAAGAATTCTAGTTATGTCTATTATGAAATAATTATCAATAGTATATATAGTAAGTAGCTACTAGAATCAGCTAATAACTAGGGCTAAGAAGTAAAATGAGGGATGCTGGAATGGTTCAGCAGGTTGAACACTCACTTTGTGGGTCTGAAGATCGAATCCTGGGCCCAGCCCATGCAGACCCATATGCTCAACTGGCATGTGCCCCCAATTCAGTTCTTGCCGAGGCAAGCCTCCCATGTGGAAGGCCTCCAGGTCAGCTCTTGCCTCAGACATGCTCCCGATGTGGGAGGCCTCTGGCCTGGTTCCCGCCCGGCGTAGCCCTGAACCCACATGTGGAATGAAAACTAATGACGTACAACTATGGAGACTGCTCTGGGCCTTCCCCCCTTCTCTGTCTGTCTGTCTCTCTCTCTTTCTGTAAAAAAAAGAAGTAAAATGGCTTCTAAATGTAGGGAATATTTTCAGACTGCCAAAAAAATTTTATCTTTGTTCAAAAAAATAATTTAGTTTCATTTTCTTTTAGTTCTCATGTATAGAAAATTAAATTACAGACAATTGGTAAACTGGAGATTGAAGTTACATTGGAAGTATATATTAACTTTCTTACAATTTCTATTACTGGAGGCTGTTAATTTTTTACCAGAAGAGGTAGGAAACTTAAAACAAAAAGTCAAAGTTCTAACTTCCCAGAAAATATGTGGAATGAATACATCTATTAATGATTTTTTAAAGATTTATTTTATTGTTTGAGAAAAGGTGAGGTGAGAGAGAGAAGGGGGAAGGGCCCAGAGCAGTCTCCATAGTTGTACATCATTAGTTGTGACATGGTTGCATTCCACACAGGTGGACGTGGGGCTACACGGGGTGGCAATGGTACTAGGAAGCTTCTCACATGAGAGGCGAGAAACTTCACTGCTGAGCCATCCTGATGGTTACCAGTTATGCCGCAGTTCAGCATATGGGTTTGCATGACCTGGGGCCGGGAATTGAACCCCAGACCTCGTGATTAGGAGGCAAGTGCTCAACTGCTGAGCTATCCTGAAAACCCTTAATAATTTTTAAACAGTTTTTTCTAAGTAATTTTATAAAAAATTTTTAAATGATGTCTAGTTAAATAACATTTAAGTAGCCATTACTGATGTTTACCTCCAATTAATTTGTACTTAGATTGAAACTTTCAATTTTTAAAAAATTAAGTACTTGGCATTACTAACAGTAAACTAAAAACAACTTTGCATTTTACTTGCCATGCTCTTTTGGCTATAATTTCTTAGACTAAATAATCCCCAAATATGTGATATAGCAAACTTCTCTATTTTCTAAGATAAACAATCCTCAGAAATAATTACTGACAACTGGGTAAGAGTGAGCTACAACTATGTAAAACCAAAATATTTCATTGACTAAGGGAATCTGAAGAAAGAGAAACATGCCAGGGAGCAAGCTGTTTAAATTACAAGTGTAAAGTGGCTAATTTACCAGATAAAAAGAAGAGGTAAAAAACATGCTACATTTTCATTTGAAATGACACGATGTGACTATTAAGGGAACTATACACAGAAAAGTCAAAGGAACTAAGGGCTTTTCTGTGGTAGTTACAGTGGGTCATACTTATAGCCACTGACACCCATTGCCATACAAAACAGTGACTGGTTGGCATCTTGATCATGTGAACGACAGCAGCCAGTAAGAACAGAAAATCAGAAGACAAAGCACCACCAACCAATGTCAAGAGTTGCCATGTATAATACTCTTGCTATACATAAATACTAAGAAGTAACTTCTACAGTCTTATAATTAATTGTCTGTTTAAATGGGTTCCATATAAGTTTTAAAATCCTACATTAAGAGTACACACCTGTTAGAATATCTAATTTGTAAAGTCCATTTTTATTAGATTTAAATAGTCAAACTTCAATATCAAAGTGCCTGTCAATTTTAAACACTCAGCGCATACTTGTTGAAACATTAAAATATTTTAAATAAAAATTAAAAATTTAATTTATATTTTTCTATGTACAATATTCAGCATCCAATGGGCAAAACTTTGCATTAGTAAGAACATTCACTCTAACCCAGAAGTCAGCTTCCCTTACTCATCTGCAAAAGATAAAGAGCTGAATGAAATTATTTTGAATCTTAAGGAAAAGTTAAAGAAAAAATAAACTTAAAAAAACTGACATTAAAATTTTAAGAATGTTTTGTGAGAAAATTTCTCTAAGTTAAACTCACTGAAATAGTAGAAAACAATCATAAACTATTGCAACAATATTGCAATATACAACATACCATGATACTTATAGAAAAGGAGAGAGTCATTTGATTTTTTTTTTTTTAAAGATTTACCGGTATTTTATTGTTTTTGCCAGAGAGAGAAACAGAGACATAGAAAGACAGAGAGAAGGGGGAGGGCCAAGAGCAGTCTCCATAGTTGTACGTCATCAGTTTTCGACATGGTTTTGTTCCACATAGGTAGGCAGGGGCTGCGAAGGGCGGGAACTAGGTTAGGGATCTCCCGCATGGGAAGCACGCCCCAGAGAGTTGGGTCACACCCCAGTTTAGTATGTGGGTCTGTGCAGGCTGGGGCCAGGATTCGAACCTTGGACCCCAGGGCTGCAAAATGAGTGCTTAACCCACTGAGCCATTCAGCTTCCCATGATTTTCTAAAATAACCAAAACAGCAGGAATGGAATAAAGACATTGAAAATGCAACAGGAAGAAGGTGGGATTCAAAATTCAAGATTAAGCTTACCGGTGCCATTCGTATTGCTGGGTGTGCTCCACAGCCCTGCACTGCTTTATGAAGTGTTTCACCAAACATATTTCGGAGTTCAACTGAGTGACAATATACAGCATCAATCTTTGGCCACCAATCCAATGCAGACTGGACAAAAACAGAGACCATTAAGAAAGGAAAAGTACAAATTTGAATGAGTATGTGCTTTGGTTCTTACTGTAGTTTTTTCTTTTTCTGTCCTTTGGTGAGAAACCATGCAAACACACACCATGATATCCAAAGTCTTTGAATGGTATCTTTAATTTGAACCATATATCTATTTTAAAATATAATAATAAACATGAGACAAATTGGCTGCTTCATGAGCATGAGCAGAGACTGTCTCTTTTCATTAAGTTAGTGAATTTGAAAAACAGTCTTCAGAGAGTTAATTCTATAGCCAATATTCGTATCTTTTTAAGTTTAATGCTTTAGACGTTTCAGAAGTATATGCACACACATATTTCTATATTTTCCCAGGCAAAAATGAAATGATCAAAGCTTTAAAAAAGATTAGTGGTTCAACACAATGTTGAAGAAATATGTGGCAAAACATTACTTATAGGCCTATGACAACAATGATAATTACAACATGAAATTAGTAAATGAGATAAAGCTATTAGTAAACCTATAATCTTAAACTGATATGCAATGACAGCACAATACATGAAAAGACTAATGATCACCACAAAGACAAATTGATCACAGCTAAATATTTTAAAAATGTTTTTATATTTCAGCTTAACCTATTTAGCTTTGAGTCTAGTTTTGTTTTTTAAAGATTTATTTTTATTTTTATTATTTTGACAGAGAGAGAGATACAGAGACAGAGAGAAGAGGGAGGGCCCCGAACAGTCTCCATAGTTGTACATCATTGGTTTTTCCACATAGTTTCACTCCACAGGTGGGCGTGTGGTTGCACAGGGCAGGAACTGGGCTGGGGTCTCACCTCGGTGAGAAATGAACTAGAGATACTCCCCAGCTCAGCACATGGGTCTATACAGGCCAGGGCCGGAATTTGATCCTCAGTCCCCGGGGCTGCAAAGTGAGCGCTTAACCCACTAAGCCATCCTGGCTTCCCCTGATTCTAGTTTTTAATGCCCATTTTATTTGAAGGTATATCTAACTTCTATGTTAAAATTAATTATATTATTAAAATATGACAATTATGAAAATCATTAAAACTATAAAGTTTGTCTTATCAATTGATACAAAAATAACTGGATGGATTTTCACTACATATGGAAAGTATGCAGGAAATGGGATGTCTTAAAAATATAGGCTTCCAATTTATAATATTCCTGCTATAGGAAATACCTTAAAGAACAACTGAAATAGTAAATAAAGAGGATTTAATAGCTTCACATCCTATTCACAGGTTCCTTCTTATCCAAAACTAAACTAGTTAAATTCTCAACATTCAATTGCTTCATCCATAATTCTCAGGATATTCTGAGTAGCATCAAGTTATATTACTTTAACCCAAACTCTGGGCTAATATAACTCTATTTACTGGATAGTAAATTATAGAACCAATTTACAATATACAATATATAACTTTACTACTAATTTAAAATAAAAAAGGCTGAATAATCATAAAATGCAATGAGATAAGGGTCCACCTCATTCTACTGACCCCATAATATCTTGTCAGAAACTGTTAACTAAAGAGAGATGCATCGCATATAACATCCTATTGAAATTTTGTCATTTTGGGGTGCAGGGATGGCTCAGTAAGTTGAGAGCTTGCTTTGCAGCCCCATGGTCTGAGGATTGAATCCTGGCCGTGGCCCTTGTGGACTCATATGCTGAACTGGGGTGTGCCCCCACTTCAGTTCTTGTGAGGCCCATCTAGGAGGCCCCCAACTTGCGGGGGTGTGCCTCCCACGCAGGAAGCCCCCAGCCCAGTTCCTGTCCTGCACAGCCCCGCTCCCACCTGTGTAATGAAACTATATTGAAAGCTGATGGTGTACAACTACAGAGATGGCTCTGGGCCCCCCACCTTCTCCCTGTCTCTCTCTGTCAAAAAAAAAAAACACGATAAAAATTAAACTTAAAAAAAAAAAGAAATTATGTCATTTTGATAGCTGTTGAAATTGTATGGTGCTACCAGATGCACCCGACAAAACAACTTGATTTTAGCTTAAGATTTGGTCATTTTCATATTTGTCACTTTTCAAAATTTATAAATTGAGTCATTCTACAGGAAAATATACTTTCAAATAAAATAGGCACTAAAAACTAGACATCATTTAATTGGTAAAAATTTTAGTGTCTTGAGCAGGTACTAAATGTATCCTTCCTGAAACTTGTCAATTAAAGTAGACATTCTTCTTTTTCCTTGAAAATAGTAAGTTTATTGCCAAACAAATGGCAATACTTTTGCAATATGAGCAAACTATGTGGCCATTTTTCAAGAGATATTTTAAATTTACAAATGCCTTGGAAATAATTTATTCAACCAAAACCTCTTAGCAAAAAAAGACCACCTCATTCTCAATGTGTGAACTATCCATAGTGAACTACAACAAACTGCCATACGGAAAAAATAGAATTCTACTTACTACATCAGCTAGAGCATGTTCCACTGATGGCTAGGATTTCTGGTTCATACATGTATATATTATTTCTTTAATTTCCCAATTATAAGAATGTATCTAGCTTAGCTTAAAGAAAGCCTATAAAGAATTAAGTACTTAACATAAATCTTGTAATTACAATTCAGCTCTTATGGCAAGCCATAATAAAAAGGTGACAGTAATATGAGTACCATCTTTGAAACTGATAAAAGCTTACATTGTAATAAAATTCAAATTTGGTGAATAGATTTTCAGATTCCTTAAGAAACAATGAAATATTTTAGATCTATACACTGTACTTATGAACCAAGTATGTTTCACAAAAGCAAAACAAAACTGCAAATACCATTACTACTTCTAAATAAACCCACAAACAGATATCAGTAAAATTTTTATTTTATTTGAGAATGTGGTAATTTTTAAAAAATCTGTGAATTGGCTAAAGCATGGAAGAAGAAAACTTATGAGGTATATTGAACCGATAATCAATTAAAAGGAAGTCTTACACTACAACTGAAATTAAGATTATGAATTCAAATGTCTAAAAAAAATTTCATGTGATTTCAAGACAAAATATTTCCATCTTCAGTGAGATTCCATAAATTTACATATTTACTTTATAATAATCCTTTTCAGTCAGGAAGTACTTCAAATTCAATGTCTATTAGCCTCAAACCAAAGGAAAAAATCCTAACAAGAAACAATTTATCAAACAATCTATAACTATAAAGTATTATCTAAGGCAGGCATGTCCAACCTGCAGCCCAGGATGGCTTTAAATGTGGCCCAACACAAATTCTGAAAACCATATGAGACTTTTTCGACCTCTTTTTTTTTTAGCTCATCAGCTATCATTAGTGTTAGAGGCCATTATGTGTGCCCCAAGGCAATTCTTCTTCCAATGGGGTCGAGGGAAGCCAAAAGGCTGGACAGTGCTGATCTGAGGTTTATCTTTATAAGGTACTTTGTAGATTCACATTTATACTCTTTTTCAAGCTATTCATTGAAAAGTACTAATGCTTAATATTTTAAAAATCAGTCAATATAGATTTTCTTTATAGAAATAGATTTCCTATTGATGTGGCCTCTGATACAGAAACACTCCACCTTCACACATGCAATATTCATTAGAGTATAGAAGGATGCACAACCACTTCACCATGTACACTGAGGCATGCATGAAGTTCCACTCCGGGCATGCTTTAAACCCACAAAGGAGTAGCTTAGCCACTTACAGCAGTGCCAAGTCCATGCTTGAAAGTGCTCTATATATTCAATTGTAGACAAAAATATTTTACAATTAAAGTAACTAGCCACAAAGTATCAGAAGAGTATATAAGTGCATTTATTAAATATAAGTTTTAAGCATTTATATATAACCATCCCCTTAATAAATGGAATGTTTTTAGTATCATAAGCCAAAGGAGGGAAAAACATAATAATATTTTATTTCTTAATTACACATAAACTTGAGAAGGGAAATCATCTTTTTTTTTAATGGCCTTGAGTAAACTTTGAAAGTATAATGTCCTGGCTCATTACATTGGCAAGTAAAGAGTTAAGAAGTTTTTAATACAGACATACCTTATCTACAGTCAGATTCATTAAACTTTCGCTTGGAAAAGACACTGTACTTAATATTACTTCTGCTTACAACTTTACTCACTGATACTCAAGTGAGAAAGATCTCATTCCCTCAGGCAATTTTAGCTGTCTGGGGGTGGGAGAAGGAAGTGGCATTTAATGAAATGTGGACCGGGATGCTAAAGATCCTGCAACACACAAGGCAGCTCCACACAAGGAACTGTCCTACCTGAAAGGCTACTAGCACACCACTGAGAAAAAGGAAATGTGTCATGAAACAGCTTTAATAGTTATTTTTCCCCTGGATAAACAGATAAAAGAAAATGGGCACAATTTGATTTAACACATTCATCAAGGCAAATTAAGGTGGGGAAGTATTTTTAACTCACCACAGACACACTCTTAAAATGGAATTTGATTATAAAGAGGACAAATATACCTATATCATCAATGATTAAAGCCCTTTTTAAAGAAGTAAAACAGAAAACCGTTGACCAATTTACAAAGTATGAATATCTATAAATGGATAAAAGTGAAGCTATGGTAAACAACCCTTGAGAACCTTCAAAATATGATTGTTCAAAATAAGAATAGAATTTTTTTTTTCTTTTTTCTTAATATTATTATATTTTATTGTTAAATTTAATGGGGTGACATTGGTTGGTAACAATCAGACAGTCTCCCAATGGACAACTCCACATCACATCACCCATGCATCGCATTATGTGCCCAAGAATAGAATTTTTTTAATTAATGGTCTAACTCTGATAAGGTGTCACTACCTTTCTATTAAATGTATTCATCACGTCAGAGCTGAAGGTTTCACAAGAACCTTTTAATGAGTTCATTTATTTTGTCTGATATAATTTTGTAACATGTGAACATCTCTATTTAAGTGAGTTAATATTACATTTATTTATGGAAAAGTAGAAAGTACAATCAAATATAATCTCACCATTTTTAAATGTACCGTTCTGGGCTACATAAATAACTATTATTTAAATGTTAAAGTAATAAGTCAGAACATATCAAATGCTGGGAAAGAGTTAAGAATATTAAAATAATATGTGATGAGCTTTGGGATGAAAATGTTAAATTATATTTTCATTGACACTGTTCGCAAGGACTTTGAATCCAAATAAAATGTTTTAAGTTAAATCTTTCCAAAGTAGCCTATTAATTCCACCTTCCTCAATAAGGACCCTGAGGTTAAGATTAAATATGAAAAATGCAATTGTATTATATATAATTTATCAGAGAGAAATAACCACCTGAGAAATCTTTCTATATCATACATCTAAGTTCAGAGCCTTTTGTAAACTAAGAGTGTCTTTCTTAAAAGAAAATAAAAGAAAAAAACTTTAATTTAGCAATACCTTTTGGACTTACATTGGTGATGATTCGATGAAGTGAATTTACCAGCACATAGTGAAACGTAGAAGGGGAATTCTGAGCCAGGCAGATCTAGAGGAAAAGAAAAAAATAGAGATTATTTCTATGAGAAAAAATATTCAGTAACACATATGAGGGCAAAAGGAAAAACAAAAGAAAGAGCTCTTTTTAAATAGAACAAATTTTTAAGGTCTTAAAATTAACATTAGTCTATAATATAAAGAAATACCATTGCAAATGTAATATATTCACCTTTCTAGTCTTTTCAGTTTATAAAGGATGAACAGCATCAGTAAATATAACTAGATAAAAATCAACATTCTCACCTTAAAGTGTTGGTTGTTGTGAGGGCTTATACGAAAGCAAGAAACAAGACAGTCAATCATTAGATCCACATCTGCAGGCTGACTGCCTCTTGAGAATGGTTTACTTGGATTAAAAAGCAGGTTCTAAGAAAAGCCCCAAAGAAAACAAAAGCCTTTAAACAGTCATGCAGTGTTTCTTTTCGTAGTATTTAATAATATCAACCCATTATCCACATAGATGGCAGTAACATTCACTTGCCAGAAGATGCACAAAATAGTAATATTGTGGGTCACTGGTCAGATTAAATTCTTACTATATTATGATTCCTTTCAGGTCCTAATTTATACATTATTTTAAAAGCAAGACTGAAATTTTATGCTAATTTAAGAAAACAGGTTAATTATTTGTCTTCTTCATATTCTAAGCCACTTTATTTAGCCTAAGATGACTAACAACAAAAGCACATACTGTGAGCTTATCAAAGTCTGACTCAGAACTTTAGTGTTTGCAATGATCTTTGACCTTGATCTGCCTAGTTTTCTACTTATACTTAGAAAATATTTTTAAATACTTTCTTAAAGTCTATAGTAAAGAAACAATAAGCATGTTACCTTAAGGTCAACCACCATGGATTGAACGAGCAGGAAAATGACGGAGTTATCTTCCCAGTTGATGTAAGTACTTGCTTTACACAGTTTGACACAGGCGATGGCAGCACTTTCAGTCAGCTGCCTGCTTCCTCCATGGCCAGCAAGTGCTTTTCGTAGACTGTCCAGAAATAACTTCTACAAAGTTGAAATACAGCAAAAATATATGAAGTTTCTCTCAGATTTCAGATTTATCTAATAAAGTAGCAAATTATCAGCCCCTAAAAACTATACTCTAAAAACACGTAATTAATATTTGTAGTTTTTCTCAATTTAAGTAGATATCATTCAAATGTTTCTTCAGTCTAAAGAAACCAGAATCTTTTCTTCACATTCTTTGCTGAATTAGTGAAGAAACATATGAAGTCTGACAACTAAGTCTGTGAACTTGCAGCCATACACTTACGTTGGCAGCACTGTACAAACAGCTCGGTAAGTTTTCATAACCTGGGTTTATCAGTGTCTGACAGATGTGTTTGTGTCGACGTATGACAATGTCTTCCTGAGTGGAATTCAATGTTGCTGTGTGTTTTTGTGTGCTGTTGTAAGAATGTCAGATCTTGAATTAGAGTAATGAACCAAAATTAAATTTCTTGTTAAACTTGGCAAGAATGTAAATGAAATCAGGGACATGTTAGTCCAAGTTTATGGAGATAATGCCATGAAGAAAACGGCAGTGTAAAAAAAGATCAAATGTTTTTCTGAGGGGAGAGAGCATCCCTGATGAAGAACGGTCAGGGTGGTCAATAACGAGTAGAACTGACAAAAACATTGCAAACATACATCGAATTGTACATCATAACTGTTGGCTAACTGTGAGAAGCATAGCAGACCAAGTAAACATTGATAGAGAAATGGGAAAGTCAGAACTGAAAATCTTGGTATGAGGAAGGTGTGTGCAAAAATGGTCCCGAAGGAGCTTACCAATGAACAAAAGCAAAGGAGAGTCAAAGTTTGCCAAGGCCTTCTGGAGAGGCAAGATGATGTATGGGCCATGTTATCCTAATACTGGTGATGAACTATGGGTGTACAAATACAACCCTGAAACAAAGTGTCAAAATGCACAATGGAAGTCAGCCAATTCTCCACAACCAAAAAAGGTTCCATCAGCCTGAATCAAGAGTTAAAACAACATTGCTAACCTTTTTTTTTTAATATCAGAGGAATTGTTCATTATAACTTTGTACCAACTGGACTAACAGTCAACCAAGTTGACTATTTGCAAGGCTGAAAAGGCTGTGTGAAAAAGACAAAAAAGACCTGGACTTCTCACCAACAACTCATAGCTCCTGCATCACAACAATGCACCAGATCACACGGCACTGTCTATGAAGAGTTTTTAGCCAGTAAAGAAATAACTGTATTGAAACACCCTCCCTGCTCACCTGATCTGGCCCCCCAGTGTCTTTTTTTCTTTAGCCGGAAATATTGAAATGAAGACATTTTAATGACATTCAGGACATCAAGGGTAATGCAACAATAGCTCTTATGGCCATTCCAGAAAAAGCATTCTAAAATTGCTTTGAAGAGTGAACATGGTGCTGGTGTTGTTGCATAGCTTCCAAGGGGACTACTTGAAAAGTGACTGTAGTGATATTCAGCAATGAGGTATGTAGCACTTTTTCTAGGATGAGATCATGAACTTAATTGTCAGACCTCGTAAATAGTCCCTCCCAAACAAGGAAGTTGACTTCTTAACCCTGAATTCAGCTAATCATATTCTCTTTTATACATTATCTTTAATGTCTAAGTGTTATATTAAATTGGTGATCGTCTATGTTACACTGTTCATCCCTATCTAAAATTCTAGGTTTTATTCATCCTTAAGCCTTCTAACTAGGCTGTTGTATTGCTCAAAATTTTGTTCCTTAAAAAAAGTTATCCATTCTTATGATCTCAAGCCCTCTTTGTACTAACAAATATCTCTCCTTGGCTTTCCTTCTAAATGGAAACTTTACATTTCCATGTATATATATTCTCAAATATAACATGTCAAAAGCTAAACTCACCAAATAATAGAAAAATATACATTCTTCTCAAGTACACATGGAATAATCTCCAGGACAGACCACATGTTAGGCAACAAAATAAGTCTTAAAAAATTTTAAAGGCTGAAATCACACAGAATATCTTTTCTGATCACAATTAAATAAAACTAGAAAGCCCAATAGCAGAAGAAAACTGGAAAATTCAAATATGTGCAAATTAAATACCACTGGTTAAAGAAAAAAAAAATCACAAAGGAAATTAGAAAAACACCTTGAGACAACTCAAAGTGAAAACACAACATACTATAAACTTATGGGATATAGTAAAAGCAGTGCTAAGAAATTATACCCAGAAACTCTCACATTAAAAAAGAAGGAAAAGCCGGGATGGCTCAGCACTCGCTTTGAAGCCCTGAGGTCTGAGGATCGAATCCTGGCTCCGGCCCAGGCAGACCCACATGCTGAACTGAGGTGTGCTTCCCGAATGCAGTGAGGCCCCCAGTTCAGTTAAAAAAAAAAGAAGAAAGCTCTCAAATAAAAAACCTAACTGTATACCTTAAGAAGCTAGAGAAAGATAAGCAAACTAAAGCCAAAGCTAGCATAAAGGAAGAAAATAATAAAGACTCGGGCAAAGATAAATAAAATATAGAACAGAAAAAAAATATATAGAAAAAAAGAATCAACTACCACTCTATACAAGTGTATTTGTTTTTTTGTTTTCTTCTTAAGATTTTTATTAAAATATAGCTAACATACAAAATTATATTAGTTTCAGGTATACAACATACTTATTCAACATTTATATACCTAAAGAAGAGATCACCATAACTCTAGCAACCATCTGACATTGTACAATGCTATCATATTATTGCCTATATTCCCTATGATGTACATTACATCTTCATGACTTGTTTTATAACTGGAAATTTGAAACTCTTATTCTTCATTACCTTTCCACCCTTTTTTAAATTTTTCAATTACAGCTGGCATTCAATATTAGTTTCAGGTGTACAACATAGTGGTTAAGACATTTATATATTTTAAGAAGTGATCCCCTTGATTAGTCTAGTACCCAACCTGGCACTATACATGTAATAGTTATTACATTCTTTTTTTTTTAGATTTATTTTTATTGGTTCTTGACAGACATAGAGACAGATAGAGAGAAACAGAGAGAGAAGGGGGAGGGCCCAGAGCAGTCACCACAGTTGACAGCATTAGTTTTCCATATAGTTTCACTCCACAGGTGGGCACAGGGCTACACAGGGCAGGAACTGGGCTGGGGGCTCCCACATACGCCCCAGCAAGAACTGAACTGGGGGCACACCCAGCTCAGCATATGGGTCCACATGGGCCGGAACCGGGATTCGATCCCTGGTCTCTGGGGCTGCAAAGCGAGCGCTCAACCCACTGAGCCACCGCAGCTTCCCTATATTTTTCATTATATTCTCTATGCTTCACTTTACATTCCCATGACTTATTTTGTAACTACCAATTTGTACTTCCTAATCACTTCACCATTTTCACCATGCCCCTCAAGCTCCCTATATATTTGTGTTTTGACTTAAATGTTTCCATGAGCAAGTCGATATGAATGAAAGGATATATATCAACCATTAACACTGGTTAGCTAGTCAGGAATATGACTAGGAAAGAGTGAGAATACATAAAAAATAATACTGTTTTAAAACTCAGAAAGATTTAAAAATCTAAATATTTTTAACCTAGAAAAATACCAGAGAAAAACTATTTCAAAACTCTTGGGAAGTTCCAGGCACAAAGGTCACATGTTATATAAGTTATCATTCAATTTACATAAAATGTTCAGTATAGATAAATCCAGAGAGACTGAAAACAAATTCGTAGTTGCCAGAGGCCACAGTGAGAGGGGAATAAAGAGTAACTGCTGATGGGTTTGAGGTTTCTTTTTGGAATGATGAAGATATTCTGAAATTACATATGGTGATGACCGCAAAACTTTGTGA
The DNA here is from genome assembly GCA_004027555.1 of Craseonycteris thonglongyai. NCBI lineage: Eukaryota > Metazoa > Chordata > Mammalia > Chiroptera > Craseonycteridae > Craseonycteris > Craseonycteris thonglongyai. Next base: position 22,394 of record PVKE010009326.1, on the reverse strand, counting down.
TAATACTAAAGCCACTGACCTATATATACATTTTGAAAGGCATAATTTTATGGCATGCGAATTGTATCTCAATAAAATGAATAAAATCTTAGGTAGAAGTCTGACAAAAAACACTAGAAGGAAAAAAAAGCAAGACTGAGTTGACTACACACAAAATTTAAGTATCTAAATAGCAAACACAAAACAAAACCCATAAAGTATACAAAAATAAACCAAGTAAAAAGTGTATACACAACACCCTACAGATTAACAGAAGACAATTAAAAGGAAAATAAGAAAGTCACTGAAAATATATAAATGATCAATTTTCAAAGATATTGTTGTGATTATTAAAATATAAATTCACTCAAGAGCACTGAATTTATAGTAGCTTTTTATTTGCCTATTGTCCCAAAAAGAGAAAACAAATAAACAAAAAAATTATTATTTTGAAGGACTCCAGAACAATTTAACATAAAAAATGGTGTCCTCACAATGGATAAGTTGAGATCTAGAACCAGAGTACCACAACATCATAGATTGTCAGATTACCTAGTTCATTTATTTACACATCAATGCATAAATTCTCCATTTAATATTTCTGTGAAGTACTGAATCAGTCAGCTAATTTTGGATATCTCCATCCACAGACAAATCATGTAGGAGCCCATGTCATATTTAGTCAGCTAAGAATATTTCTCCCAAAGTGGGGAAAAATTTGCTAGCAAAACAAAAGGCATACAGAAATTCAAATAAAAAAATAAGAGTTAAGACCTTGGTATTAATCTTATAAGTGCCTCTTAGAATTACCAGTTGTTATAGTGCCAATTTCAATATAAATGGCATATGTGGTATCCTCCCTTCCTAATAAAGTGCTGTGAAAACTGTTCTAAAATACCTAAAATGAGTTACTAGACAATTTCATTAGCACCAAGAGGACACACCTAAGTATATGCAAATATACCACAAAAGTGATGAGTAGGGCAACCACTGTAGTAATAAGAGGAACTATGTTTAACATCGAAAGAAGTATCATTTAGTATTCTCTAATAAAAGAATGAGACTAGGAATTGTTTTAAATCTTTAATTAATGAGTGGTTATTTATTTTCCTCTAAATAAATTTATGCACGAATATGTCTCAGCTAAGGCAAGCAAACAGAGAGACCTCAAATGACTGTAAAGAGAAATGGTTCCGTGCTTACAGAATGCTAAACCTAAAGTAATGCACACCTTGAGTAAAACAAACTGCTTCACATATGGACATATGAAAATAATTCTGCCCTCCTCACCTTATTAATGTTGTTTTCATCAACTACATCCTTAGATATATCCTGGATTACTTCTGGACACAAGATAAGAAGAATGATTTGTAATGGCCAAACTGCTGCTTTACGTTTGGTGCTTTCAGCAAAACCATCCACCAAGTCAAACAGTTTTTCTGCACATTCTGTGAAAAATATAAATATTTAATGATATTATTAGATGAGAAGAAAATCTGTGGCATTAAATGCTGGCATTTTCCAAAAATCCAAAGGTCATATTCTAAAAAGATAAGCTGGAGGTTCAATTGAACAATTAAATGAGTCCATTCAGGTAAGCAGACAAGCAATGCTATACTGTCTATGCACAATAGCAGAAGAGCTATCTTGACCCACACTTTAGAAAGTCCACATTTTAGAATGGCCAAACTTATGTTCAGTCTCAATATGCAGGGTTTTACGCAAAGTGTGATGTAACCAAACAACAAAGACTGGACAGATTCCCCAGAGTAATTACCAAAGCTCTCTAGGAGTCTGTATTCTCCGCCCTGCAGTTGTGTCTTGAGAATTCTAGGTAAGGATATTACTACTTTACACGTATCATTCTAAATACAAATAAAGCCTCAAAGCACAAAGAAAGTGCTTCTCTACAGCATAGGCATAAAACATCAATCCAAAACTTTAATCAAAGATTAACCACTTGCCTGACTTGCCCATGTCTTAGCCGCTCCTTACCTAAATTGACTTGCCCAAGCGTAGCATGGGCATCGTAATGGCACGGGCATCGTAATCTTTTACGCTCCTATGCTGATTTGGCCGTGTTTTTCTGAATGCTTCCTTCAAGAAGTCCTAGATTTACTCAGTAGGTGTTACTAGCATACTATACACTCGTTACAGCAGGTGGTGATTTCTGTAACTATATTCCTATGTTTTCATTAGCACGCCTACATTTTCGATGATTTTAGTAGCATTCATCAGTTGTTTTCAAGAAACAAGTAATTTAGTTTCAGTGGTGTATTCCTCTGCAGAATTTTCGCTATTTACTGCATGATTTGTAATTATCTATCTTCTACTTCTGATCTTACAGTATTCTTTTATTGTCAGTTTATGGCATTTTTATCAATTAGATACCCTTCTAAAATACCATTTCAAGTAGAATTTTTTCTTATGTTGAACTATTATTTTCTCATATAGTTTCCCACTTTTTTTAAGAAAAGGTGATTGATATATAAGAATTTAAAAAATTTTTTTAATTAAAAAATTATGTATGATTTCCTGCAACAGTTTATTTTTCCTAGTCATAAACATATCAATAGAATGAAGAAATAAAAAAACCTGACATTTTTTGAGAGGAAAAAAATTTAAAAACCCATCAGGCAAGTGGTGAAGACTTCATATCAAACGTCTTTATTTGCTCAAAGAAAAGAAAAAGCATTGATGAGAATTTTGAAACATGAGAAAAATATTATTTCCTATTTTACATCAGTTGACAAGATGTAAAAACACCTTAATAGCAAAAATAACTTGGGACGTGATCGGTGTTTACCTCATGAGTAAGAGTTTAAAAGACCAAAAGAAACCAAAAACAATCTCATCCTTACCAGCCATATCAGTCTGTGGAATCTGGTATAGCTTTGTAAATTCATCTGGATAATTTTCTACCCAGTTCCAAAATGCCTACAAATAATAAAACATACGTTTGTATATGAAAGCAGGAATATCGTAACATAAATATCATATATTTTCAATTCCATCAAAAACTTCTAATTTACTTCACAAGAATATTACAATGCATTCTTCCTAAAGGTTTATGTGAAATTATCACTCAAGTCTTAACTTTTTGATTCAAAATACTAAACATAGCAACATTTATAGCCAAAAATTAACAAAATTTTAATACCATAGAGGTTATAACTTACTTTTTCCAGGCTATTTATAACTGCTAACTGTGCAACCTTCTTTAGGGCTTTAAATTTAAATGCGGTTTCTAGGGAGAAAAAAAAAGTTTTAAAATTAACTCTAGATTAATTAGTTAACATAAATAAAAGTCAGAGCTACTAGTAAAAGAAACTTTCCTTTATATATAAACTTTGGTTCCAATATTACTTGTAAGCAATATAAAGGTAAAGACAATTAATATAAACCAAAACTCACTGGCTGTGTCAACTAAAAATAAAACTCAATAAAAAATAAATATGCCTTGAACTTCAAAGGTTGTTGTGAATTCTTTCCTTTGTTTTGTTTTGTTTTTAACAATAACTTGTTTAAAAAAGTGTGAAACACATGGTCATTGTAGAAAATTCAAAACATACACAATAGTCTAAGGGAAAGTTAAAACATTATCTATGATTCTACGATTCAAGGGCAATCACTTCCTTAACTTCTCAATGTTTAATGAGAGATATTAAAATCTTGAAATTTCAGCTATGAATTGAGTGGTAGTTCATTATACTCTAAAATAATTGCTAAACACTTGTCTATATCTTGATGTAATAGCTAAAATGATCCATTTTTCCTTTATTAATGTTACTGGAAATTGATTTAATTGTTGCTTGGTTTTATAATGGTAATGACCTAAAATAAAATTATTCTGAACAAGGATAATATAGATGGAACATAGCCTTACAGTATTCAACCATATAGATATAGCCTTTTTATATTTCTGGTGTACTAGTTATTAAGGTTAACATAAATGTTAAAAAAAACTAAACAACGTATTATGAAAATTACACTACAGAACTACTGAGGTTTTCAAAGTTAATATAACTAAGTCTGCTTTTAGGTCAAACATTAAAAATATTATTGACAATTCCTAAATCAACATGCAAAGTAAAACAGAAGGGTGACTCGTATAAAAGTACATGTTTAAGTTAGCCAGGATCCAACATTACTTTAAAGCTAAAACACAATTTTTGTGAAATGAATTTAGGTATTTGCATTCAGTTTATTAATAATGCTCCCCGATAGTTGAGTTTTATTAACACTTCCTCACTACAAAAACTCTCAATTCTGAGGTTATTTCAACCAACATAATCTTAAAAAGCACTTCACAAACACTTAAAATCACATACTAGGTGTTAAAATATTCCCGTGTAGGACTACTACATGTAGGAATATTGGCAAGTTTTACAAGGAAACAAAACTAGGCACTGAAAGTGTAAGAAACTCTATAATGCTGCAGATAGTCTATTACAGAGCTAAAAACAGAAATGTTAGAAATGAGATTCCTGACTCAATTCCTCCTCTCATCATAAGATCACAATCTTTTGCTTCTTTCATCTTCTGAAGTGAAACTTTGTTATCTTGCTAAACTATCTGCTTTCAGCACTACAGTAGTGAAACCAGTAACTCTACAACTATCCTTAAGAGATGAAGTTCTAAAAACAATGAAATATCATCCTTATAGTCTCTTTATTAAAAGCAAAAATTGTAGTTGAACCAAACTTTCCATTGACAAGATTTGAGATACTCATTTCTCTATTGTATTATTTTAAAAGGTTCAAAAATGGTTGAACCCTAAGTATCACTGTTCATTTCACAGGGACATTTGCATTATAAAACCCATTTTACTGTTCTACCTCAACATAATTAGTGCACTCAAACTACTGGTTTTACACACATGGATTAATTTCAGATATATCATACATTTTAATGTACCTTTCAAGAGTCGTTTTAATTTTGCACAATCCACATTGATATACTGTAACAATTCTATATCATGAACATCAACACTGTCTTCTGAACAAACAGTCAATTCCTGTAACCTGAAAAGTAAAAACCAAAAATAATTTATCAACTTAGGTCTTAAGATAGACCAAAATACTGAACTAAATATAGATTTTTCTTATCCCAGTGATGAGTTTATAAGAGAAAATACACATATAAAAAAATATTTCTTATGAAAATTTAAAGCAGGTGTGTCTAACCTTTTGACTTCACTGGGCCACACTGGAAGAAGAACTGTCTTGGGTCACACGTAAAATACACTAACACTAACGATAGCTGATGAGCTAAAAAACAAAAATCACAAAAAAATCTCATAATGTTTTTTTAAAAATTTACAAATTTGTGTTGGGCTGCATTCAAAGTCATCCTGGGCTGCAAGTGAGACAAACTTGATCTAAGGGAAGGTAACTAAATTTAGAAAAACATGGTGAAATAAACCACGATAATTCAGTAAACATCAATATGTATATTAAATTATCGTATACTTTAAATATACACAATTTTTATTTTAAAAAAATTATAACATGCTGATAACTGCTGAAGCTGAGTGAGATATGCATGGGTATTCGAAATTCTATTCTCTCTGCTATGTGTATTTATAATTTTTTTCTATAATAAGTTATTAAAATTCAAATTTCTAATTATAAGATAAAGATAAATAACTTCTATTCATATCAACTAGACTCAGAAACATGAATAATACAGTAATCCCTCCTTATTAGCAGTTTTGCTTTCTGCAGTTTCAGTTACCTGAGGTCAACCACAGTCCAAAAATATTACATGAAAAAATTCCAGAAATAAACAATTCGTAAGTTTTAAATTGTGTGATGTTCTATGTAACATGATGTAATCTCGTGCTGCCTCCTCCTTTCTGCCTGGGACATAAGTTATCCCTTTGTCGAGCACATCAACAGTGTATATACTACACACTTGTTAGTCACTTAGTAGCAATCTTGGGGTTATTATATTGACTGTCATGGTCTCGCAGCGCCTGTGTTTAAGGAATCCTTATTTTACTTTATAATGGTCCCAACATGCAAATGTAGTGATGCTGCCAAAGAGAAGCCGTAACATGAGTCCTTTAAGTGAAAATGCATGAACGCGTTGAAATAAACACAACACATGCAAGGTTTAGTACTATCCGTGGTTTCAGGCCTCCACTGGGGGTCGTGGAATATATCCTTTGTATGAGAATAATATTAGATAAATACTGTATTTTATCTATGGTACATTTACAGGATACATTTACTTTGTACTGAAAAAAATGAATGAGCCGTTTTTCATTTCACTTCTCATAGTCCGTACATGTTTACGTATTTAATTAATGTCCCTCCTTCACAGAACTGAGGCTTTTAAAATCAAGAATCTTGACAATGTAATGTAGAATTGTTGCCTGGAACCTATGTAATTATTTTACCAACCAATGTCACTGCAATAAATATAACAATAAAAAAAGGATAGTCTTCCTAAACCCAAAATGTCCCTTATGAAGTTATCACAAAGTAGAAAAATTTAACACAACAAAAATAAAGATTTTTAAAACTGATAATAAAAATTCATTTTCTGTATTTTTCAGGGATAAGACAATATCTTTGTCTAAAATTGTTAGACCTGGGGAAGCCGGGATGGCTTAGTGAGTTAAGTGCTCGCTTTGCAGCCCCGGGGACTGAGGATCAAATCCCGGCCCCGGCCCGTGAGGATCCATATGCTGAACTGGGGAGCCCCCCCAGTTCGGTTCTCACTGGGGTGAGACCCTGGCCCAGTTCCTCCCCTGTGCAGCCCCGCGCCCACTTGTGGAATGAAACTATGTGGAAAAACCAATGATGTGCAACTATGGAGACTGTCCTGGGCCCTCTCCCTTCTCTCTCTGTCTCTGTCTCTCTGTCTCTCTGTCTCTCTGTCTCTCTCTCTCTCTCTCTCTCTGTGTCTGTCTGTCAAAAACAATAAAACTAAATCTTAAAAAAAAAAAAAAGTTGTTAGACCAAAAATTGGGGTTGTCTTACACACAGGAATAACCCTTGTACTGACTTCTTAATGTTCGGTTAAAAAAGTAGGGGTCGTCTTAGGCATGAAGGCATCTTATACACAGAAATATAGCAAGTCTAAATCAGGTATGTCCAACCTGTGACCCAGCACAGCTCTGAATGCAGCCAAACACAATTCTTAAAACATTATGAGATTTTTTTTTTTTTTACATTATTTTTTTTAGTTCATCAGCTATAGTTAATGTTAGTGTATTTTATGTGTAGCCCAAGACAATTCTTCTTCCAATGAGAGTGAGCCAGGGAAGCCAAAAGGTAGGACACCATTGGTCTAAATAATAGAGGTTAAAGTTTTCTTCAATTTTTTTCTACCCACAAACGTCAGCTTTTCAAAGTTGGTATTACTTATCTATTGAATTGTGCTTTCTAAGGAGGCATATTCATTTCAATCAATAAATATCAATGTAAGCAGTAGAATGGAATCACTAACTTTCATAAATGCAGAAAGAGATATGGTAAAAAGGCACAAATACCACACGCTATTAACTCAAATTGTAACCATTTTAGTGCAGTTTAAAACAACATTAATCATCACACTAAATATTTAGTTGCTAAAAATGAAATCAATCCTATTTCTTCCTTCTGCAGTTCTTTCACTTATTTTAAGCTACAGATGTACAGCTAATATTAAAATTATTCTAAGCACTTACACTAAGGCTCTTCATATCACCAGGGTAAGAAAAGTTTAACAGTTTACACTGGAAATGAGAAGTTCCTCAATCCTGATTTATAAGGTAAAAATTCCACAGCTGCTGCACAGAGCCTAGAAATACGGAACATGGCTCCTTAGGAAACTTAATAAATCAGCAATATCAACTTTTGAAAAGCTGATTCTTATGGCTGTGAAAATGGAAGAGTTTAATTTCTTTTATAGTCAGTTATGTCCAGAGGGAAGGGAGATTTTGTGAAGTTTAAATATACATAGGGAAGGGGTATTTTGTGAAGTTTAAATATAATTTCTAGAGCAGAGAAATCAAAGAGTTTAAGCAAAAGAAATGAAGTGGAAAACCTATCACTAAAACATCTAAAAAGACCAGGTATACTGAACAACAGAAAGACATTTAAAATGTAAAGTAATAAAGTGAAACAAACACCATCCACCCACCTATACACCCAGGTCCAGAAATGAAGAAGAAACTGAAAACCACAGGTGGGTTTTGAAGGCAAGGTCTGGCCTTGAAACAAAGGAAGGGCCTGGATAGTTAGGTTTTTTTCTCTCCTTGACCTATGGGGTTTGGGGCTTGCATTCACATGGGGCTGGATACAAAGCCTTATACCTTAATGATGAAGGGAGTAGAACCAGGGCCTAGTATAAAACATGACCAGTAAGGGCTATGTACTTTCTTTAAAAAAGAGAACAGGGAATGAAGGGAGAGGAGGAGGAAGAGAGGAAGGAAAGAAGAAAGGAAGGAACAGAGTTGGGGCAGGGAATAGCTATCAGTACAAGAAGTTTGTCTACTCTCTCTAAGCTTAGGGTACAGGTAGGCGTCACCACCCAGGGATATTGCCTTAAAAGGATTTGAGGTCCATATTTATACTACCCATACAATCTAGGGATGAGAAATTAACAAAAACTATTTCCAGAGCCAGCACTTGGCAAAAGCAAATGCAAGAAATTCTCAAAGAAAATACAGATAGCACTAGAGACATTTGTAATCAAAGTTTACAAGAGGGGAGAAATAATTCACTATGAATAAGAGTTGGCACATATTTATAAATATATGAAATTATTTAATGGTCTTAAAAAGAATAGGAAATAAGTATATTTTAAATTATTACATACATATAAGAAATTTAAAACTACTAAAAATAATAAGAAACCATAAAAAAAACCAAGCACATTTGTAAAAGAATCAAACAGAACTTTTAAAGTCACAGAGTCTTCTGCTCCTGGAGGTATGTGAAATAAGATATTCTACAGGGCCCTCCTACTAAAAGACAATTACATCTAATGCAGTTGTACAGTAATTCACTGGAGAAAGCAGTTAATCTTCTACATAAAAGAGTACTGTAAGCCATAGAACATGGTATACTTTGACAGAATAATAAAGTTATCTTAAGATGTGTAGCCCATATTCCCTTAAAGAAAAGCAAAGGACAGAAATATCAAAAGTAAATGTTAACTTTTAAAAGACGGCATTTAAATTCCCATAAAAATGTTTGTTTTTATATATACTGCCCAGAAAAAGAGGGGATGGCTAGCAGGTCAAAATGGACATTTGTTGAAAGATAAATAGTCCTGACATCATTACGCATTCCAAGCACATCATAGAAGGAGCGAGAAATAACTCAAATGAAGTGGGAACGAAAGTTCCCATTCGGCCAGCGGGACCCACTCCTTGCCGGGAACAAAAGTTCCCTTTCGTCCGATAAAGGTTAATCCTAAAATAGAAACATTTGTAGACAAGTAGAAAGGTCAAACAACAAATTTTCATGATATTGATTCATCTATTATATACGATATGAAATCAGTCTTTAGAAATATCTGCAATTCTAGTCACTTGCATATTTGAAGTCCCCTAATGCTATAAAAGAAATGTCATAATATATCTTATAATGTCATAATGGTTATTTAGATGAGTGGTACTCTAACAAAAGGTGAGCTCCTATTTCTGGCACATGTTAAATGAAACAGCAAATGCTATGATATGAAACATGTATTTCATAGATCCCATTTCTGAGCAGTCTGTCCTCTGAAAGTTAAAGAAGCTGGCTTATTTTGGAGACACAACTTCTATTCTAGGAAGAGTGAACTAGATTCAGGAAATACACAAAAGTTGTCTATTTTTACATGTACTAAGCTGTAAATTCCCATAAAATAAGACCTTTGTTGACTGGAAAATTTGTAGAGTTTTTGAAGGTGGCACATTTGCTGTGTTTTTAACTCGTGCTTGGACAGACAAAAAAACACTTATTTTTTCACCTTCAATATAAGATTATTTCACACAGTAAGGCTGGTCTAATTGTCACCTAAACAAAGATGGGCTTTGTTTTTTATGTTTTTTTGCACCTCCTAGTCCTTAGGTGTTTATTACCTTGCTGCTTCAACTAGTGTATAATATTCCTCAGAATATGAAAGGTTATCACTCAAAAGATTTCATGAAAAAAAATGTTTGTTGTATAAGGTAAACATGACTGAATCATATTGTGCCATTAAAATTTCACTTACACGCTTAAGACTTACATGCTTAAATAATATCTTACAATTTTAGACTTACATGCTTAAATAATGTCTTATAATTTTAAGCATGTAAGTCTAAAATTTTAATGGCAAAATATGATTTATTCATATTTATACAACATACATTTTATAGTTTATTTAACAGTTAATAATGTCTTACAATTTTAAGCATGTAAGTCTAAAATTATAATGGCACAATATGATTCAGTAGTGTTTATACAACATACATTTTTGAGTAGGGAGGGGGAATCAAATATACGGTGATGGAAAGTGAGCTGATTCTGGATGGTGAGCACATAATGTGATGTATAGACAATGTAATGTAGAATTGTACACCTGGAATCAATGTAACTGATATCAATCAATGTCACCCCAATAAATTTAACAATTAAAATAAAAGACATTGTTAAAAAAAATTGAAGACACAAAGAAATGGAAAGATCTTCCATGTTCATGGATTGGAAGAATCAATATACGGTAGTTAAAATGGCCATATTACCCAAAGCAATATACAAATTTAACACAATTCCCATCAACATCCCCCAGACATTTTTTCAAGAAATAGATTTAAAAAATATCAGATTTGTATGAAACTACAAAGAACCCCGAATTGCCAAAGCTATCCTAAGATAAAAGAATAAGGCTGGAGGCATCATGCTCCCCAACTTCAATCTATACTACAAAGCATCAAAAATCAAAACAGCTTGGTACTGATACACCAATGAAACAGAATTAAAAACCCAGAAAAAAAACCACAATTACTTGGACAGATAATCTTTGACAAAGGAGTGAAAAATATACAGTGGGGAAAAGAAAGCCTCTTCCGTAAATAGTGCTGAGAAAATTGGAAAACCACATGCAAAAGAATGGGAACTGAGATCTGTCACTGTATACCAAAATTAACTCAAAATGGATTAAAGACCTCCACATAAGACCCAAAACAATAAACTGTATGAAAGAAAATATCAGTACTAAACTTATAGACCTTAGGTTCAAGGAGGACCATATGAACCTGACCTCAAAGGCAAGGGAAGTAAAAGCAAAAATAAATGAATGGGACTATATCAAACTAAAAAGCTTCTACACAGCAGAGGAAATCAACAAATCAAACAGGAAACCAACCAATTAGGAGAAAATATTTGCAAACAATGCTTCTGATAAGGGACTAATATCTAAAATATATAAAGAACTCATACAACTCAACAACAAAAAACAATTCAATTGAAAAATGGGCAGAAGACCTAAACAGACACTTATCCCAGGAAGATATACAAATGGCCAACAGATATATGAAAACTGCTCACCTTCATTAACTATTAGCAAAATGCAAGTCAAAACCACAATGAGTTACCACTTTACATATGGTTGAATGGTTATTATCAACAATATAAAAAACAGAGAGGCAAGGATGACTCAAAAGTTAAGTGCTCACTTTGCAGCCCTAGAGACCGAGGATCGAGTCCCAGCCCCCGTCCATTCAGATCCATGTGCTGAAGTGGGGTGTGCTTCCTATGTGGGAGGCCCCAAGTTCAGTGCTCGCCCCCCCAGTTCGGCCACTGGCTCGTGGAGGCATGCCTCCCATGCAGGAGGCCCCTAGTTCGGTGCTCGCCCACCCCCTAGTTCAAGGGGGGCGTGCTTCCTATGCAGGAGGCTCCCAGCCCAGTTCCCACCCTGTGTGGCTCCCCGCCCACCTGTGTGGACCAAAACCATGTCTAAAACTGATTAAGTACAACTATGGAGACTGCTCTGGCTCCTTCCCCTTCTCTCTGTCTCTGTCTCTGTCTAAAACAATAAAATAAATCTTAAAAAAAAAAAAGAAAAAAACCAATATAAGGAACAAGTGCTAGAGAGGCTGTGGAGAAAAAGGATCCCTTGAACAATACTGGTGGGAATGCAAACTGGCACAACTGCTATGGAAGACAGTACAGAGATGCTTCAGAAAATTGGGAATGGAGCTGCTATATGACCCAGCAATCCCCTTTTTGGGTATGTACCCAAAAAACTTGAATACCTTAGTCTGTAAAGACATATGTACCCCAATGTTCACTGCAGCACTATTCATGGTGGCAAACTCATGGAAACAACCAAAGTGCACTTTGATAGATGACTGGATAAAAAATCTGGGGTACATTTATACATTGGAATATTACTCAGCTGTAAGATGAAATTAATGCCATTTGCAACAATATGGTTAGAACTTGAGATTATCATGCTAAATGAAAAAAGCCAGACAGAAAATACTAAGAATCACATGACTTCACTCATATGTGGAATATAAAACTGAAAGCACTAAAGGAACAAAAACCTCATGGACATAGTCAATGGTTTAGTGGTTGCCTGAGGGTAATGGGAGAGAGGAGTGGGAGAGGAGGGAAGGGGGCTAAATAGATGGTGATGGAAAGAAAGCTGACTGCATGAAGTACTGTAGAATTATACACCTGAAATCTAGCTGAAGTTCTATAGTGTAGAATTGTACACCTGGAATCAATGTAATTTTTACTAACCAATGTCACGCCAATAAAATTAACAATAAAAAAATAAATAAAATTTTAATTTTATTTGCACCAGGAATTCTAATGAGAGTTTGAAGAATATTATTGCCAAGCATCATGATTATAGAAATGCCATTTTTTAATTTAAAAGATTGCAGAATTTTGAAGTTAGCCAATTCCTCCAAAACATTATAGCACAAATTCTCAAATCATGATGCATATTCTCATTCACACCTGTAGGAAAACAGAAGAGTGAAAGAATCTGTTTATAGAAATCCACTGTTCATACAACACAGATAAGTCAAAAGATGTAGGTACCAATGGGCAAAAAGGAATAGTTTTCTCTATTCAGTATTACTTTGATTCACCGAATCACTAAGTGAGTTATACTTCCTACCAGGTCATAATTATGGACTCAATTGACTCTACTTCCATAAGAAAGGCAAATCATTTACACAAAAGCAAGTTCTGGTTATAATCCTATTCCACAGAGCACCAGCTCTACCAATGTCTCCATCTGTAGCATATCAGAATTGATGATAATATAATGATTTTCTGAAAGATTTTATTTTATTGTTTGAGAGAAAGTGAAAGAAAGTGAGAGAGAGAGAGAGAGAGAGAGAGATGGGGGGAGGGCGCAGACCAGTCTCCATAGTTGTACATCATTAGTTGTGACATGGTTTCATTCCACACAGGTGGATGTGGGACCACACAAGGCAGGAAGCAAACTGGGGATCTCCCACCTGAGAGGTGAGAAACTTTGCTGCTAAGCCTTCCTGGCGGTTACCAGCTGTGCCGCGGTTTAGCATATGGGTTTGCACAAGCCGGGGCTGAAACCAACCCTCCGACCTCACAGTTGCAAGGCAAGCACTCGATCTGCTAAGCTATCCCAGCATCCCCCCACATAATCATTTTTCATCATCAATAAAAGCTTACATTATGTTTATCATGCAATTATAAGGCACAGTAGTATGTTATATAAAAAGATATTCACCAAAAAGTGGCTAAAATAGAAGTATAGGGAAGCAGCAAACGTGTTATAATAACACTAAGACTCTAAAGCTGGTTTGATAACTTCTTTGGATATGAGTTTACGTACCTGTAAAATGGGGGATACTATTTCATTTCAGGGATACTGTGAGGATAAAACAGCACAGCATATGCTGTAAATGTTCAACCAATGAGAGCTTTTACATTTCATACCTTAAAGTACAGTCCACATTCTGGAGATTTCTACTTTGAAACTATTCATTTCCATATTTCTGGGTTGTTTGTTTGTTTATTCTGGGAGGTTTTGGGCAATTTAAGATCTTATGATAAGGAGCAGAGCTGTGAAATCATTAGAAATCTGACTACTCTTACCAATTATTCTATCTGATAGGCTAATTTCATTTAAAGGAGTTAATATGTTAAAAAAACAAACCAAAAATTCATACCTAATGTTAAAAAAAACAACAGCCTATGGAGGCCAGGATAGATCAAGAGATTGAGTGCCTGCCCTGAAACCACAAGGTCTGGGGACAGAATCCCAGCCTGGCCCATGCGGACTCTCATGCTGAACTGCAGCGTGCCTCCCATGCAAAGGCCCCCAGTTTGGTTTGTGCCCCACGTGGCCTCTCATCACCTGTGTGGAACGAAGTTATGTCAAAACTAATGATGCACAATTATGGAGACTATTCTGGTCCCTCCCCCTCCTTCTCTCTCTCTTACCTTCTCTCAAACAATAAAATAAATCTTAAAAAATTCTGTCAAACCTTTTATTTTTATGTAAACTAAAGGAAGACTTCTAAAATTTATATTACTTACAATAATCCTATGTAGATTTACACACTAACCTGGTTGAAATGCGACTAAAGACTGCATTGAAGTTGTTGCAGCTGAGAGAAAATAAAACCCCAGAGGCAGAATTCCGAAGTTCAGCTGCATGTTGGTTTCCTTCCCGACAGGTGTGAAGAAAATGGCAGATTTCTGGCAGCAACTGTTTGACCAGCATTGTTTCATCTAATCTCATTGTGTCCTTTGGTTGCTAAAATAGAAATAATCACACAATTCTAAAACCTTCTTAAATTTACAAGTAAATATTTTCTAGTATGAAAAATTTCAAATATATCTAAAAGTTGAAATAGAATAATGAACACTCATAAGAGAGCTGTCCGGAAAGTATCCAGCCATGTCACCATTCTCATTATATTAACAACAGTTAGATTCTTTCCAGACATCCTTTGTATATACCCTTTTTACTTAGATTCAATAATTGTTATTATTTCATCATGTTTTCTATATTTACCTATAGTTAGTCTAACAAAGGAAATAGTTCCATCTTTTACCTCTTAATCACAGTAAAAGTCTAGCCTCCCACCCCTCTTCCTTAGCCTTCCCCACCCACTCTTGCCTGTTTCTCTGTTCATCAAATCCCTACATAAGCCCTTCCATTCCTGGAAATCCTCAGTTTGCTGTGAGTTTTAAATAAATATTTTCATATGTATTGATGAGTGCATTGTGTGTCATCTGTGTCAGTATCTAAATAAATTCATGAATGGGAAATCACACATATCTTTGAGCAGATTGACCAAAACAGATAGATATGACTTATTACTAATTATTTTGTTTTGGATGAACCATTTCAAAGTAAGTTATAAACATCATAATACTTCATATTTCAGCATCTCTTAAAAATAAGTCTGTTCTCCAATATAACTTCAATCGATCATCACAAGGAAAAATAAATAATTCCCTTTCATCAGCTAATACCCAATCTGTATTCAAATCTCCCCAACTGCCCTCAAAATGTCTTTCATAGCTTCAAAAAGGATTCATAAATTGCAGAGTGATTATTATGGTCCTTTAGTGTCTTCATTATAAAACTATACCCCCTACTCTATATACATCATTTTTACTTTCTGTAACATTTGTATTTTAAAGAAAATGGGCCAGTTGTCTTACAAAATGTTTCAGATCACTGATTTGATTATTTCTTAGTGGTGTAACTTAACTTGTTCTTCTAGTTACTGTATTTTCTGTAAGGTGAAACCGAAACCTAGGTCTGATTACACTGAGGTTAAATACTTTAGGTAATTCAATACAGTTCATATTGTAACACATCAGAAGTACATAATGCCAGGTGGTCCCACTGTAAATGATACCGAGTTTGATAACTTTGGTGGTAATAAATCTCTACATTTAACAAAGCAATCAATGGATAAGCTATCTTGCAGATATACTATTCCACATCAACATTTCCTCTAACAGCTTTAGTATCCATATATATATGAATGACAACTTTGGTAATACCAAGCATTATAAGAAAGACCAAAATTTTGAGTTGCAATCCAAGTGCTTTCAGATTCAAATACGGTACACCAAAATATATGAACAATAAAATAAACAGATGTTACAAAAATTTGAGTTACAATGCCTATTTCTCATTTATAGGCTAACCAAATAATACAGATGTTTAAACTAACTTCAAATATAAACAAAAATTGTAGAAGTATTCAACCTTTTGAATAATGGTCATATATACAAGAACAAAAATATTTACAATTCTCAAATTCTACAAAATTTTACTCATAATAGGATATTGATAATTATAAAATTGCCTCAACTTACTTTGATCTAAAAATGAAAATCAAGAGACAACCATAAAATCATTGATGCCAATTCAAGAAAACACAATTGTTCAATAATGTGAACAGTATTTTTTTAATTACAAATTTAATGAATTTCTACATTTTTAATCAAAGAGTAGGGCAAGATCATATACATTTTGCATTGCGTAAGTTATACCATGCCCATTTTTTTAGTTTCAATTAGGCTATCTCCAAAGAGTACCAAAATGAACAAGGTCCAATTATATCAGTGATCATTTTCCAAAATACATCTACCATTACTTCTTAATTACAAATGTTAATAGAGAAAAACTGTAGAACTAAAAGAGGCACTAAGCCACTCTACCCCCATTCAAACATGGTAGTAGCTGACATTTGCATTCAAAGCAGTAAGACCATTACAAAGAACTGGTTCAGGAAAAGTTTAAAAACTGTCCACCTTCACAATTCCACCATCCTACTTAATAGCCCTTTGCTCTTTTATGCCATTTTATAAATAAACAACAGCACTTCACAAATAGAAAGCATGCAGATAAAACAGAATTAGCTCACCTTCAATTTAAGTAGAAAACTTAAAAACACTGTCTCACAATTTTGGAATATGGCCAAGGGTCATTAAAAGTTTAAAACATTATACTTAGTTTTGTGTTCTATAGTCTTAAATAATTCTCTTCCTTAAGGGATACACAGTTGTGTGAATATAATTACTTTTCCAACTCCCTACTCTATCACTTCCCCCAAATACTTCTGACCTTCCCTCTCTTCTCAACTACACAATCAGTCCTCATATATCAAAGTACCTTCCATCTAGGTTTACTACAGAGAACACATGTAGAAGAAAGAAAGAAATCTGTATAAGAGCAAATGATGTGCCAAAAGAAGAGAGATATAAGAAATAAGTTAACTTTAATACATATTGAATAGACAGAACTTTAAAATGGAGGTATTAAATTTATACATCTATATAAACTCCTACCATGTTCCAGAAAGAATTAAGGCTACTGAAGTACAGAAACACTTTGCTTTAACCAAGAGAAATAGTCTTCAAAAAAGTATCATTAAGTCATGGTTGAAACACACTGATAACTATTTAGAGGAAACCTGAGAGAACTGTTCTGTATTCAATACAGATACCTATTTTAC
Organism: Craseonycteris thonglongyai; assembly: GCA_004027555.1. NCBI lineage: Eukaryota > Metazoa > Chordata > Mammalia > Chiroptera > Craseonycteridae > Craseonycteris > Craseonycteris thonglongyai. The sequence goes on along the minus strand of PVKE010009326.1, from coordinate 4,963 downwards.
ATGTTCATATTTACAAATAACAAGTGGTCATAAGGTAGAATCTATCAGCAATGGTTTTAATTTTTTAAGCTCTCTTTTACATAGATTTGAAAAGTAAAATACTAAAATCAGATTCATATGGGAGAAACAAGATTACTCTTGGTCTTTTGCATTACGTTCTTTCAAAGCTAAGTAATGCCACAGGCCTAAACAATATATAAATAAATTCATTAAATCAAATAGTAACCTTTTTCCATAAAAATCATTTCTAAAAATCCTGAGATATATGTGATTCAAGCTTAACACTTTGTAAGTAAACTTAATATCTATTTAATTTACAAAGATGAGAAAATAATTTTCTCTTGAAAACTTGTTTATGCCACCCCATCAACTCTGTTTAAAAGTCATATGCATGTCTTAGACAAAAAGTTCATATAATTGTTGTTCTTGTTCACACCTATACTTTGGTACATCCAATCAACTCAAAATTAAATTCACAAAAACTGCCTACTTAAGAACAGATTTACTTACCCCAGCAAGACATTTTTCCAGTGTATCCAATATAATCAACTGAGAAAGATATAAATTTTTTTCAGCAGCTTCTCCAAATATTCTCTAAAAGAAAAGATATTCAGAACACTAAAAGTTGGTTACTACTCTCCATGTGGTACTAATCAGCACACATCTGAAAGGAAACTAATAAGGATCAAGAAAATCAGCAGTCTTCAATTTTATCTCACAGATTATAATATATTTATATCCTTTATTCTGATTTTATCCTAACGCACACACAAAATAAATTATCAAGTAAACATAACTATTGGCATTTATTACAGTCTGCCAATAGCTTTGTAACAGTAAAAGAAGATACCTTGGTTTATACTTTAAAAATACGTAGGATTTAGATACATATACAAATACCAGAATCTTGAATGGAGTTTTTGAAGCCACATATTAATCAGTTTAAATTCTTGTAGAAACAAATACTGTAATACCACTTACAGTGACTTTTCAACATTTACTACTCTTAAATTACTACACTATTTACCAACAAGAGACTATGGTTTCCACAATTCAATTTACTCAGTAAGCACCAAATAAATGCCAATATCATAATACTAATTTTGTTTTGAAAAGGTTCCAAATACTAAAATACTTTCAATATAACTAGGAACATGGCCACTTATAAGTAAAAGCCTATCACTGTGCCCCACACTCTGTGCAGAAGAGCTTCACTAAACCTTAAATGCATTCTGTAAATCACTTTACATATTTATTAAAAGTCCTGTTCTCAGATAATTTTGATATTTTTCCATAAACAGTATTTCTTTGTAATGCAAATGACTGCTTATATCTCCAGTTTATCAATTCTGTAAGTCTGGGGTACTGTCTGGTCAGTGTTTTAAAAAGAAAACACACCAAAGATGATGTGACTACAAAAACGAGATTGATTTTCACAATCTACAACCAGAAGTCAGTTCCATAGCTCAATATAAATAATATAAATTGTGGATGTAAGTGCTAAAGACAGTAAGAGCAGTTTGAATTTAGTCAAGAAATAGCCAGATCAGCTGATTTCAACTGAGTATGAAGGAGATTTTAGATAGGAATTGACAGAGAGGAAGGAATCACCTGAGAGACATAGGAGAAATATGTTCAAAGGTACAGAGAGAGAACAGTTAGAGTGCACTGAAGTCTAGGGAATGTAAACAGATTTTATAAAACGGGGAAAGAAGAAGCAGTTACAAGCTTTTGGCAGTGGAGTAGCTTGAGGGAAGTGGTATTTGAGGAAAACTGTTTCAACAACGGTGGTGTAAGTACTACAGTGGTGGTGTAAGTACTACAGAGGTGGTATAAGTACTACAGAACGTGTCACAGGAGAAAGGAAATAAAACAAAATTCAGAAATGCAACCTCACATTTTAAGACTGCAATGCAAGGTAATCTTTTATTTCTCACCTACTTAGAAACTGGGACAATCTGATATGTAAATATTCAAATTAGAAGCTAATAAAGTATTTTAATAGATTAATATGGTCAATTCATATGTAACACAAAATCTGTATGAAATCCTAATTCCAGAAAAATAATGAAAAGAAGATAGGGTCACAACTATGAGAAGTTCTAAGGCAGTGGTGTCCAACCTTTTGGCTTCCCTGGGCCACATTGGAAGAATTGTCTTGGACCACACATAAAATACACTAACACTAACTATAGTTGATGCGCTAAAAAAATAAAGGCCAAAAAATCTCATAACATTTTAAGAATTTGTGTTGGGCCTCATTCAAAGTCATCCTGGGCTGCAGGTTGGATGTTTTCTATCTCAGAGAAAGAATAAAAAACTAAAATGAAAGTTAAAAGGTTACCTGTGTTGAATCACAAAATAAGATGTTTATGTCCACAGTATACAAAAAATGACTTCCCATACATCAAAATATGCTACTCCAATTTTTTTTCTTTTTGTGGCGAGAGAAAGAAAAGAGGGAAGGACCCAAAGTCTCCATAGTTGTATATGATTAGTTGTGACATGGTTTCATTCCACATGGGTGGATATGGGACTGAGAGGGGCAGAAACTGAACTGGGGGCCTCCAGCATGGGAGGCGGGAACCTTCCCCACGTAGCCATTTCAGCAGTTACCAGTTGCACTGTAGTTCAGCATATGGGCTTGCACCGGCCTGGGCCGGGAATAGAAACCCACAAACCTCGTGAACTGCAAGGCAAGAACTCAACCGCTGAGCTATCCCAGTATCCCACCAAATTTTCAAATAAAAACAAACCAAAGTAAATTCCCCCAAGGAACAGTAACCCAAATACTCACCATATTGTTAACATTCTTTAAGATAGTGGTGAGGCCACTAATAACCAAAGAAAACTTGTATTTGGAAATATTGATAAGGCATTCCTTATTGTGTTCAGTACTGACTTTGGTATGTGTGTTCTGCTGTCCTGTTTTTATTGGAAGCTGAAAAAAGAAAACCATGTTAGCTTACACTTGAAAAAACTATAAAGAACTCTAGGTTCTCATTGAAAATCATGAGATTTTAGAAAAATTTTATCAACCAGTTACCTCTATTTGTATTGCAAATTCCAATTTTCTACATATAATAGCATTTGGAGCAAATCTAATATTATTTTAAAATTTTCCATTTTTGCAACTTTCTTTCTGGCAGTCATAAATCTCTATCTACTAAATTAAATCCTTACCCAGCACAGAAATAGAGCTATTTCCTTATAGCTACATATTACTTCAGAGAATGTCTGCAATAAAATGCACACAATCCTTTCCCTTATACCTTGAACTCAAGCATTAAGAGAAAAACAGACCAAGAAAGTCTATTCCCCAGCCTGCTAGTCAATAATGGCAAATAACTGTAGCTTGTTAAAAAATGAAAACTATATAACCTAGAATAAACAGAGTTAAGACTTACTCAGTTAAGATAAACTACCCACAGTACTCAGCTGAGGTAGTTACCAGCAGAACAAACATAAATCTCATGGGAAAAAATATCTTCTAAGCAGAACACATTTATTTACATTTATCTGAGAATGAGTTAAGTTGCAATGCTAAGAACTTCATGTATACCCTGTTCAAGAGTAGCATTTTGTTCTCATGGACATAGTCATAGTTTAGTGGCTAGCTGAGGGTAAGGGGGGAGGGGAGGTGGGAGAAGAGGCAGGGGGAGCTAAATACCTGTATATGGTGATGAAGAGATAGCTGACTTCGGGTGGTAAACACATTTTGTGACACATAGACTAAGTACTGTAGAATTGTACACCCGGAATCTATGTAATTTTTACTAACCAATGTCACCTAATACATTTAACAATTAAAGAAAAAGAGTAGCATTTTGTATTGAAAGCATCATGAACATAGTTACTGTTTAAATATTAGATCCTGCTAATGCAAAGAACACTGGTGAGATTCCTCTGAAAAAACAAACCTGAGTCCATCTTCTTCATTTTTAAAATGGTTTAACTAAAGGTAGAAACCACATGACATGCCCACCTTTGTTTAGTTATTTAATAGGTGACTAATTCGATAGTAATACTAAATAAAAGAGAAAAAGCATTTTTAGGGTTTAGAGGAGGGGCAGAACAGAAGCTACAGAATTACACAATGTTAATTGTAAGGATCATGGAGGGAAAACCGGAAAGATCAGAAATCAGTGGATTTTAGAAGATGGCAGTGGCTGCAACATAGTAGTTTGTAAATCTCCCCAAATCCCTCTGTGATGGTTAATTTTGTGTCAACTTGATTGGATCACAAGGCACAGACATCTGGTTAAACATTATTTCTGGGTGTGTCTCTGAGGGTGTGTCTGGATAAATTAGCATACGAGTAGATGCACTCATTAGGCAATTTGCTACCCCCTACGGTCAGTGGGTATCAACCCCTCTAATGAAGGCCTGAAGAGAACAAAAAGGCAGAAAGGGAAGAATTAGTCCCTTCCATCTGACTGCCTGAGCTGGGACATCATCTTCTCCTGCCCTCAGCACTCTGGTTCCCAGGCCATCAGGCCCAGACTGGGATGCACCCTATCAGCTCCCCAGGTTAGCAGGCCTTTGAATTCAGGCTGAATTACATCACCAACTTTCCTGAGTCTCTAGCTTGCAGATGGCAGGACAGACACACACACTATTATACAGTGAGGAAACTTTGCAGGTGCAATTAAGGTCCCTAATCAGCTGATTCTGAGTTAATCAAAAGGGAGATCATCTTGAATGAGTCTATCCTAAGCAGCTGAGCCATAAAATATTTGAGGCAGCAAAAATGTCTTCTGTTGGCCTTTTTTTTTTTTTTTTTTTTTTTATCTTTTCACATTTATAGAGAGAAATTATCTTTTTGTCTTCAGTGCATAGTTATTTCTATTTTACTTTTTGACAGATAGAGAGAGAGACAGAGACAGAGACAGTTAGAGAACCAAACTGTGGGAACTCCCCAGTTCAGCACGTGGGTCCTGCCTGGGCCGGAGCCGGGATTCGA
>PVKE010009325.1:0-45160 GCA_004027555.1 Craseonycteris thonglongyai | reverse complement strand
GGTACATTTACACAATGGAATACTACTCAGCGATAAGAAATGATGAAATACCATCATTTGTGACAACATGGATGGACCTAGAGACCATCTTATTAAGCGAAATAAGTCAAACTGAAATAATCTGGAAACATATGACCTCCCTTATAGGTGGAATATAAAACAGAAAGGAACAAAGACTTAGTGTATTTCTTAGAAGCAAAAAGAAGCCAAGGTTTTTCTTTTGAGACAATTTAATGACGCCCTAACAGTTTTCCTCTGGCCTTTCTGAAGGGCTGTGCCAGGACTTTTCGGTAGCAGGGCGCACTTCAAGAAGCAGTTTTCTGACCCAGTGGAACATGGTCAGAGACACACAGCCACAAAACGAGAGCTCGCTACTGGCCGGAAAGCCATGCAGAGGCTCGCGAGGAAGATGTGTGGCTGGCTTCTCAGGAGGACCAAGGCTCTCATCCAAGATCAGCTGCCCAAGAAGGAGGACCGGGTGAGGGCTGCCTGTGGGCCTTATTTTTTCTGAAAAAAAGAATTTATGATAGGAAAGCTGTCTCCTGTGGTATTTTATCAATGTGTGGCCTGTAAGAAGTGTTCAGCAAGTGTTATTACATGTATTAAGAATAGCAACTCAACAGCAAAATACTTAGGAATGCATTTAACCAAAGAGTCAAAAGAGGTTCACACTGAAAACTGTAAGACGTTAATGAAAGAAATGGAAGAAGCCACAAATAAACAGAACAATATCCCATGTTTGTGGATTGGAAGTGTTAATATTGTTAAAATGTTTATCTCCCCAAAGCCATCTATAGATTCCGTGGCATCCCTATAAAAATTTCAATGTCATCTTCACAGACATAAAGAAGACATCCTAAAATTCATAGTGAGCCACAAAGACTCCAAGTAGCCAAAGCAATCTTGAGAAAAAATAAGCTGTCCCCCCAATTTTTGGTCATCTCATACACAGGAAAGTATGGTATGTTCTACCTAATGTGGAGCATGGTAACTGTAGTTAACAATACCATGTTGCATACTTAAAAGTTGCTAAGAGCATAGATCTTCAAAGTTCCCACACACAAAAATGCCATTATATGAAGTGATAGATGTGTTAACTCATCTCATTGTGCTAATAATTTTGCAATATATATGCAATCATCATGTTCTGTACCTGAAGCTTACACGATGTTATATGTCAATTATATCCCAGTAAAGCTGGGGAAAAATAATAACTCAAAATTCCCTCCATACCTTAATCATCAACCCCCACCTTCTATATTCTCTTTTTATTCTTATATGTACTTTTATATTAAAGTTGAGTTAAGTTATAACTAATAACTTATGTGTGTGTGTGTGTATATATATGTATATATATATATGTTTTTTTAATCTAGCATTGTTATATAGACTTTTCTGCATTTGCTCGGGTGCACTTCTTTTTTTTTGGCAATAATACTCTTTTGTAGTGATAAACATAAAGGGTGTCCCAAAATTCACGTAAGAAGTAATTTTGATAGAAAACACAGGTTTGTCATTAAAAATGGTACATTTTCATTGCTCAACAATGAAAACGCATTGTTCTTTCGTATAGCGCTCCATTTTTAATAACCCTGGTCAGCTGTTACGCTGTCTTTTTTTTTCGTTGGCAACACTTTACTGCACAAATGACTCAAAATTCAAACCTTGCGTGAATTTTGGGACACCCTTTATATAAATGTGAATAGATGGCTTTTCCATGTTATTCACACCTCTCAAAATCCTATTATGAGTGTATTTAGTTTTATGACCCTAGTTACGGTACATACAGCTATAGTTAGAGGAATTTTACCAATTTGGGCACAACATAGCAATTTGTCATTGCTTTTATGTGTATTTATTTAATTCTTATTACTAATTTTAGGAATTTATAGCCAGATATTAAATATAAATACTTTGTCTGGTTCTTAGGAAGTTTTGGATATTTTTGTGTTTTCCAAGTAGGTTCTAAAATCTTCCACTTTTATCTAGCTTTTTATTTGACCTAAAATTTAATCATTTATTTGCAAGATAAGTTAATAATGTGGAATCCTGAAAAGACCCACAATTTTTGAGACATATATAAAGAAACCCCATAAGTTGGTGTTCGTTTTGTTTTGTATTTTGATTTCTTTTAATTAGAAAACAAGCAATGAGATTTATTTGAATATAAAGTTATAATTTGTGTAGTTTAGGGCAGATTGCTAGCAAAGAATATAGGCGAATTAGAGAAACTGTCCTAATGTATCGAGAAGAAAAATAAATTGCCTTTGAGCCATTTTCACTGTTACAATCTATGAAATCTGATGTGTATTGTGCTTATTAATGCTATGAAAAAGATAGTAATAATTGCCTTGTGTTTCTCTTGGCAGATGGTGTATTGTTCTCTGACAGAGTTTCAGAAAGCTGTTTACCAAACAGTACTAGAAACAGAAGATGTGACTTTGATACTTCAGTCCTCCAAGCCGTGTACCTGCAGGAGCGGCCGGAAGAGGCGGAATTGCTGCTATAAGGCAAGGCTTCCAGGCATAACAGCTGGACAGCCCTGTTGGGATTACACGGAACTCTATTGTATTGCTAGAGCAAGGGGCAGAGAACATGTGCTCCTCAGATGGCTCTTTAGTTATGGAAGCCATAAGTTAATAAAAAGGGATCGCTTTCAGAAGTATGTTTCAATATCAAATAGTAAGCACAGTTAAATACAATACTCAAATATCTATTCAAAAAATGAGTTTTTGAACGTAGCTTCCATCTGATACCCTGTTTCAAGTGTTCCTGGGACGTATCCTAGTTTCATTTTGAAGTTTCATTCATTTTCAGGAAGTCTCTCATGATCCACTCATAGTAAACTTACTTTTTCTTTCATAACAGGCTTAAAATACTATTCTGATGTGAGATATAGCATTATTTTAATAGAAAATATAGTAAGTATTTTATGTTTATTTAGAAACATATATTCTTTTTTTCTTTTTACCTTCATAGCTGTGTTTCCTGCCCCTTTTTCACCTCTATTTTATTATCAAGTTTATGTGTTACATAACTTCTTACATGGAAGGACCTTAAATAAATATTTATCAAGATTGATATTTATTCCATCTCTCACTATTTTGCTGTGTTTAGCCACTTCACTGTTTTGGTAATAGCCCAGATTCCTAGGAAACCTTGGAATGTAAATGAGAGGAATTTAATTACTAGGAGCCTCTTATGACAGCATTTACGTCACTGTGTATGATAAGGATAAATAGTTTCTGGAATGAGGACTTCTCCCCCTCTTTTATTAAAAACGTCACTGTATTATATATAGTTCACCAAAAGTATGACTTAGCGATTCATGGATATTTTGTATAAAGTATAAGCTGTTGACCGTCATGTTCTCAGAGTGTGTTACACCTCTAGCAACCTAGTATATTGCAAGTGGTGTATTTTGTGATGTAAGGAGCTGCACAGCCATTGAAGCCCCTGGCTTGTTTTTACTTCCTGTCTTTTTCTGGTTACAGACCAATTCACATGGTGAGACCGTGAAAACCTTGTATTTTAGTTACCTTGCAGTCCTTCAGAAGGTAGCCAACCACGTTGCATTGCTGCAGGCCGCCAGTACCTCCAGACAACAGGTTTGAGTTGCCTTTTAAATCTCCTTGTGGTGCGATTTGGTAGTAGTTCATATTTAGCATGAAACTTCTTAGCCAAATATCCTTAAGCTGTTTTTGTATGAAGTTTAAGAGGATATGTACCTGCTCATTTTTTAATGTAGGTGTCCAAGCAATATATGCACTTACATTTTTAATCCAAGTGAGAAAATTTAAGCTTAAACTAATTTATGTCTTAAATTTTGTCTTCAATGTATAGAGGCTTAAATGTGTTAAATTGGTATTTCTTTTCTTGTACCTCTTCTCCCTAAGGAAACGCTTATCAAAAGGATATGTGATCAGGTGTTTTCCAGATTCCCAGATTTTGTGCAGAAAAGCAAAGAGGCAGCCTTTGAAACACTTTCTGACCCCAAATACAGTGGAAAAATGAAGGTACATGCTCTTTTGGGTTGCATACAATACAAATAAGGGTGACAGGGACACCAACGAGTCAGGACAGAGGCTTTGTCCTTCAGAAGAGTTGGTGGCCAAAGACCACTGGGTGTATCTGCATCTAGTGTAAGCCCACCATGAACTCTGTGTCCCGTGGGCACTTGATTAGAAGTACAGCCAGTACACTTCAGACTTTCCTGTTGATGTATGGGGTCCATGCCCTCTTAACGATGTATGCTGTTGCCACATGTATAATAATTTGTCTTCAGATGTTGAAGAGAGAGATATTCTGCCAGAAATATCCATCTAATGCCAGCCACATAGAGGGTGAGGACAGGTAGCAGCTTAGCATTAGAGAAGGGAGCTTCTTGAAGAGTTTTCTGTGAGTCCCCTATGAGAACACTAATAAGAGAGTTCAGGGCCTCTGTGTCAAGACTGTCTTGTTTGCCTTGTTTGTACCTGCCAGCCTTGATGGTAAGCTCGCCAGATCTCCTTTTCTGTACACCTGGAAACTGGCTTGCAGGTGCTGCTCTTGGTGTTGGGAGTGGGGTGGAAGTAAGGCGAGGTCCTCCCACCAGAGCCCAGGCCGCTGGGCATTGCCTGTCACAGCTGCACGAAATGCTGACGGCTTCCACCCTCCCATAGCAGAATCTGTCTAACCCCTTAGTATCTATCAAGAATCTGTATTTGTGGAGTCAAAGATTTCTACAGAACTATTTCCAGCTTTATGTTTTAATTAGGAAAAACCACTATTTCTTTTGGCAAAAGAAAAATAAGTAAATAAAAAATAAAAAGAAAGTAATGCAAAGTAACTTTTTTTTTTCCTTTAAAAACCTGGAAATATTTTTTGCAGTTGATCTACATAAGGTCACCGTAGTTTAACTGTGGGAACCTCTAAATTTAATGATATAAAATGAAAGTTAGGAAGATTACCTTAAAAACTTGCAACTGTATTTTTTTAATTGAGATATAAGTAACATATAACATTGTATCAGTTTAAGTGTACAACAGTACAACATAATGATTTGATATATGCATATCATGTAGCATTTTTTCTAGGATGAGTTCAAGAACTTAATTAGCTGACCTTGTATTTATCTTATAGATAGAAGGTTGTACCTTTTGACCACCTTCTCCCCTTATTCCTCTGACCACCACTCTGTACCTATGAACTGGGATAGTTTTTTTTTTAATTTAGATTCCACATATAAATATTATTATTATTATTATTATTATTTTTAATTATTATTATTATTTTTGGTATAAAGTTTCTTTTTTAAAATTAGTTTCAGGTGCACAAGACAACATAATTATTAGCCACTTATACACCTCACAGAGAGGGAACTCCAACAAATCTACCTCCCATCTGACACCAGACAGCTGTCACAATCCCATGGACTGTATTTCCTATGTTGTACCTTATACCCCGTGACTATATATTTTTTAAGTTATAGTTGACATTCAATATTATTTTATATTAGTTTTAGGTGTCTAGTGCAGAAGTTAGGCATTTGTATAATTTATGAAGTGATCCTTCCGGTAAGTCTAGTGCCCGTCTAACACCATACATGGTTTTTACGATTTTATTGACTGTATTCCCCAGACGGTATTTCACATCCCGTGACTACCTTGCCACGACCAGTTTGTACCTCCTACATGCTTCACCTTTCTCACCCATCTCCCTAACACCCGTCCCATCTGGCAACCATCAATTTGTTCTCTGTATCTATGAGTCTCTTTCTGTTTCGTTTCTTCATTTATTTTGTTCTTTAGATTCCACATATAAGTGAGATCCTATGGTGTTTGCCTTTCTCAGTCTGACTTATTTCACTTCGGATAATATACTCTAGGTCCATCCTAGATCTATATCATGTAGCAAATGGTAAGATTTCATTTCTTTTTACAGCAGAGGAATACTCCATTGTATAAATGTACCACAATTTCTTTATCTGGTTATCTATTGATGGGTATTTCAGTTGCTTCAATATCTTGGCTATTGTGAATAGTGCTACAGTAAGCAAAGGGCTGTATATATTTTTCCAAATTAGTGTTTTGGATTTCATTGGATAAGTACCCAAGAGTGGAGTTGCTGGCTCATAAGGTAGTTCTATTTTTAATTTTTTGAGGAACCTCCATACTGTTTTTCATAGTGGCTGCACCAGTTTGCAATCCCACCAACAGTGCACAAGGGTTCCCGTTTCTCCACGTCCTCACCGGCACTTGCACTTTGTCAGTTTATTGGTGATAGCCATTCTTCCAGGTGTGAGGTGATTTCTTGTTGTGGTTTTTGTTTGTATATCTCTGATGATTGGTGACATTGAACATCTTTTCAAATATCTGTTCAGGTCCTCTGCTCATTTTTTAATTGGATTTTTTTGTGGGGGAGGTGGTGTATGAGTTTTTAATAAATTTTGGATATTAACCCCTTATCAGATGTATCACTGGCGAATATCTTCTCCCATTCAGTAGGATGTCATTGTTTTGTGGGTGGTTTCTTTTGCTGGACAAATACATTTTAATTTGATGTAGTCCTGTTTGTTTATTTTTTGTTTGTTTCCCTTGCTCAGGGAGATAGATTCGTAAAAATATTACTAAGGGTAATGTTTGAGAGTTTACTTCCTGTATATTTTTCTAAGAGTTTTATGGTTTGGGATCTTACATTTAAATCTTTAATCATTTTGAGTTTATTTTTGTATATGGCTTAAGAAGTTGGTCCAGTTTCATTTTTTTGCAGGTATCTGTCCAGTTTTCCCAGTACCACGTATTGCATAAACTGTCTCTTTACCCCAGAGTATGTCCTTGCTTCCTTTGCCATAGATTAAATGACCATGCAGGTCTGGATTCATTTCTGGCCTCTCTATTCTGTTCCATGATCTATGTTTTTATGCCAGTACCATGCTGTTTTCATTACTGTGGCCTTGTAGTATAGTTTGATATGAGGGAGTGTGATACCTCCAGCTTGCTCTTCTTTCTCAGGATTGCCGTGATCTTTTCTGGTTCCACATAAATTTTAGGATTATTTGGTCATGTTGTGTGAAAATGTCATTGGTATTTTCATAGGGATTGTATTGAATCTATAGATTGCCTTGGGTAGGATGCACTTTTTAACTACATCAATTCTTCCTATCCATGAGCATATGTTTCCATTTATTTAATATGTTTCCATTTATTTGAATTTTCTTTAATTTCTCTCTTCAAGGTCTTATAATTTTCTGAGTTTTTTACTTCCTTGATTAAATTTATTCCTAGGTATTTTATTTTATTTTTTTGATGTACCGGTAATTGTAAATGGGGTTGTTCTCTTAATTTCTCTTTTTCTGCTAGTTTGTTTTTGATATATAAAAATGCAACCGATTTATGAATATTAATTTTGTATCTTGCTACTTTACTAAATTCATTTATCAGTTTCAATAGTTTTTTTGGTGGAATCTTTGAGGTGCTCTCTCTATATAGTATCATGTCATCTGCAAATAATGACAGTTCTACTTCTTTTTTTCCTGTTTTGATGCCTGTTATTGTTCATATCAGGTTGCTGTGGCTAAGACTTCCAGTACTATGTTGAATAAAAGTGGTTAAAGTGGGCATCCTTGTCTTGTTGCTGATCTTAAGGAGAATGCTTTTAGCATTTCCTCCATTGAGTATGATATTAGCTGTGGGTTTGTCTTATGTGACTTTTATTTTGTTGAGATGTGTTCCTTCTACTCTGTTTGCTAAGAGTTTTTATCATAAATGGATGGTGGATTTTGTCAAATGCCTTTTATGCACATATTAATATGACCATATGATATTTATTTTTCATTTTGTTTATGTGGTGTGTCATGTTAATTGATTTGTGGCTATTGAACCAACCTTGCAAATCAGGAATGAATCCTACTTATTAATGATTTTTTTAATGTATTGCTGAATTGGTTTGCTAATTTTTGTTGAGGATTTTTGCATCTATGTTTATTAGGGATATCAGCCTATAGTTTTCTATTTTTGTAATTTCTTTGTCTGATTTTGGAATCACGGTAACATTTGGCCATGCAAAATGAGTTCGGGAGCCATCCCTCCTTTTGGACTTTTTTGGAATAATTTGTAAACTCTATTTTGAGTGTTTGGTAAAATTCACCTGTGAAGCCATCTGGTCCAGGACTTTTATGTGTTGGGAGCTTGTTGATTACTGTTTCAATTTTGTTGGTAGTAATTGGTCCGTTCGGATCTTCTGTTTCTTATTGATTCAGCCTTGAAAGCTTATACGCTTCTAGTAATTTATCCGTTTCTTCCAGTTAGACAGTTTGTTGGTATATAGTTAGTTGTTCATAGTAATTTCTTAAATTTTTGTGTGTTTCAGTAGGGTCTGTTGTCACTTCTCTTTCATTTCTGATTTTATTTATTTGATCGTCTCTTTTTTTTGATGAGTCTGGTTAAAGATTTGTCTAATTGTTTTGTTTATCTTTTCAAAGAAACAGCTCTTAGTTTCCTTGATCTTTTGTATTGTTTTTTAGGTCTTCAATTGTGTTTATTTCTGTTCTGATCTTTATTATTTACTTTCTTGTACTCACTCTTGGCTTTGCTATTATTTTTCCAGTTCTCTGAGATATAAAGTTAGACTGTTTTTTGAGAGTTTTCTTATTTCTTTAGATAGGCCTTCATTACTGTGAATTTTCTTCTTAGGACTGCTTTCGCCGTGTCCCATTGATTTGAGGTCATTTCATTATGTTTTCATTTTCATTTGTCTTAAGGTATCTGTTGATTTCTACCTTGATCTCATTGTTTATCCATTTATTATTTAGGAGCATGTTATTTAGCCTCCATGTGTCTGTGTTTTCCAGTGTTTTTCTTGTAACTGATTTTTAGTTTCACACCACTGTGGTCAGAGAACGTGCTTGATATGACTAAAATCATCTTAAAATTATGGAGCCTTGTTTTGTAGCTAACCATGTGGTCTATCTTGGAAAATATTCCATGTGCACTTGAAAAGAATGCATATTCTGCTGCTCTGGGCTGAAATGCTCTAAAGATATCAATTAAATTTATTTGAACTAGTGTGTCATTTTAGACTGCTGTTTCCATGTTGATTTTCTGTCTGAAAGACCTGCCCATTGGTGGCAATGGGTGTTAAAGTCCGATACTGTGATTGCATTATTGCTGACCTCTGCTTCTGTGTTGCTCAATATTTGCTTTATGTTAAATTGGTGCCCCTATGTTGGGTGGACAAATGTTTGCAAGGGTGATCTCCCCTTTATTATTACATAATGTCCTTCTTGTTCTCTTATTACAGTCTTAGTTTTATTTTTTATTTATTTATTTATTTTTATATATATATATTTTTAATATTTATTTATTTATTTTGACAGAGAGAGAGAGAGAGAGAGAGAGAGAGAGAGAGAGAGAGAGAGAGAGAGAGAGAGAGAGAGAGAGATACAGAGAGAGAACTGAACCGGGGGAGCTCCCAGTTCAGCATATGGTTCCGCACAGGCCGGGGCCGGGATTCGATCCTCAGTCCCCTGGCGCTGCAAAGTGAGCGCTTAACCCACTGAGCCATCCCGGCTTCCCCCAGTCTTAGTTTTAAAGTCTGTTTTGTCCAATATAAGTATTGCTACCCCAGCTGTTTTCTCATTTTCATTTGCATGAAACACCTTTTCCATCCCTTTACTTTCAGTCTCTGTGTGTCTTTCAATCTGTGGTGGGTCTCTTGTATGCAGCATATGCACGGGTCTTGTTCTCTTATCCATTTAGCTGCCCTGTGTCTTTTGATTGGAGCATTTAATCCATTTACATTTAAAGTGGTTATTGATAGGTACATAGTTAGTGCCATTTTGTTATTCATATTTTGGTCTTCGTGGTTTTTTTGTTTTCTTGTCTGGGAAGCTCTTTATCTCTCCTTCAATTTCAAATGACAGCTTTACTGGGTAGAGTCCTCTTGTTTGTAGGCCCTTGTTCTTCATTACTTTGAATACTCCCTGCCACTCCCTTATGGCCTGTGATGTTTCTGTTGAGAGATCCACTGACACACCTATTTGAATGCCCACACCTATTTGAATGGCTGAACCCAAAATACTGACAACACCAAATTCTTGATTTGGAGCAGTGAGAGCTCTCATTCATTGCTGATGAGAATTAAAATGATGTAACCACTTTGGAAGACAGTTTGTCTGTTTCTCATAAAGCAAATTATACTCTTACCATAAGATCCAGCGATTGCACTTATTGGTATAATACAACATGTACTCAAATGAGTTAAAAACTTATGTCCAACAAGAGCCTGCATGCAGATGTTTAAAGCAACTTCATTCATAATTGCCACAACTTGGAAGCAACCAGGATGTCCTTCAATGGGTGAATGGATATACATCTAGACAATGGAATATTGTTCAACAATAGAAAGAAGTGAGCAATTAAGCTACAAAAGGACATGGAGGCCCCTTAAATGCATATTGCTAAGTGAAAGAAGCCAGTCTGGAAAAGGCCACATGCTGCCTGATTCCAACTGTATTACACTCTGGAAAAGACAAAGCTATAGAGAAAGTAAAATGATCAGTGGTTGCCAGGGGTTTGCAGGGAGAAGAGTAATAGATGGAGCTCAGGGAAAGTGTAGAGCCGTGAAACTGCTGTGTCATCAGTAATGGCAGATAAGTCCCTTGTCAAACCCATAGAACTGCAACACAATGAGTGAGCCCCAGTGTGCACTGTAGAGTTTAGGTAATAATAACTCATGTTAATAATAGGGAAAACGGTATAGGGCAGGGGTGGGAGTGGAGGGAAGAGGGAATCTATGGGAGTTCTCTGTATATTCTACTTAATTTTTCTGTAAATCTAAAATTGCTCTAAAAATAAAGTATTAGTTTTGAACAGTTAATGTATTATGTGAAATTAAAATGCATATACTTTATATATAGAATCATTTATTTTATTAAAAAATAAAGCTAATGTCAATGAAACTATATGTTCTACACGTATTAAAATGTTTACCTGATGTGTAACATATTTACTCACCATTTGATTGGTTATCTGAGTAGATTTTTTATACAACTCCATAGCTCTTTTTGAGGGACTGGGGTTAGGGGTTCGAGTTAGCAAAATGTCTTTTCTCTTGTGCAGATATTCAAAGAGTGTTGTATTGAGTATGAATTTTTTCATTTAAAAGTTTAAACATTTATCATTGAATAAATAAAATTGCTTAAGTGTTTATGGCATACCGTATTTTTCGGTCCATAAGACGCACTCCCACCCCCCACCCCCCACCCCCGCCAAAAAGTGGAGGGAAAAGTGTGTGCGTCTTATGGAGCGAATACTGCAAAGAAGAGTGCACATTGGGGACCTTAATGATGCCGTGGGGAAGCCTGCAGCCAGATCAGAAAGCAGGGACTGCATGGAAGGAGAGCGGATCCAGGCAGGTCAGGTGCATCTTATGGAGCAAAAAATACGGTAGTTCTGAGACACCTTGGACTTCGTATAGCAAATTCCTTTTCTTTCCTTTGTGGGTTGCTTTTTCACAGTGCTCTGGAGCTGTCATTGCCAGATGTGGAAATGCCTATTTTTAAAGTAACAGTATTACTATTATACACAGGGTTTGAATTATTTGCTTCCTCCTTCAAAGCACTATATATAGTGGCAGATAATTGGCATTTTGAGGTCAAAGTCAAATCTGCAAGTCAGGGCTTACTGTAAATAGAGAAACAGAGAGGAGAAAATGAGAAGAGGTATATGTCTGACTGATTATTTTAAGAAAATAAATATCAAGACTTTTAGAACCTAGATGTAATTAAACACATTTCATTACATCTATCTAGAGAAAATTTAAATACTTCCTAAAAGGAATACTGCTCTGCAATTTAGTTTCTGAACATATTGTAGGTATAAAGAAAGTGTATTTTGGAAATTAAATTAATCCATTTAAATGCATCCCGTAATCTGAAATGCTTCCTTTTTATTAAAACCAGATGAGATGAAATGAAAGTCTTTGGAAACTTTACCTTATTATTGACAATATGATGATATGTAATATCTAATACTTTCTTTCTAAAACTTGCCAAAAATGAAGGGAATTAGGAAAGCTGACTGGGGTTATATTATATAAAAATACTTTTTAAGAAATTCTCAAGTGATGTTTATATACGTACAAAGTGTACTCTTAGTTGGAACTGTTTCATTGATGTTCTATGGTTCATTCCCAGGTCCTTCAGCAGCTTTTAAATCATTGTAGGAAAAACAAAGATAAAGTTCTTCTTTTCTCCTTTTCCACCAAGGTGAGTTTCATCTGACACATCATTTTGATTGGCTCAGCCTTAACCCCCGAGGCGTAAAACCTGAGAACCGTTGCAGCAGCCAGCCACATTTTCTGTTGTATACGGAACATCGGCAATGGTAGTGGGTGGGCACCTTCTAAATTTCAGTTCTATCAGGTTAACTGTCAAAGAGCAAACTCAAACATAGATTTTTAATTTTGTGTTGATAATTAAAATGTTCTTTAAGAGATTTTTAGAACATAGAAAGTAGCACAAATAAATGAAATATATTTACATAAATGATTTGTCCAATTAAAATTAAAGATTGATTTATTTTTTTAAAGAAAGGTTGTTGAAGGTTATAGTGAATTTCAGGGACATGGACTATGTGGGTCGTAAGTCAGAAAAGTGCTTATGGCTCTTGTAGTGCTGAGGCAGACATTGTGAGCCCCAGTCAGCCTGAGTGAAGCTCACCTCTAATGGAACAAGCAAGTTTTTGCCCATCTCCTCCCCTTTCCTCAGCTGCTTGATGTGCTGCAACGATACTGCATGGCCTCTGGACTCGACTTCCGACGACTTGATGGGGGTACAAAATCAGAGGAGAGACTCAAGATCGTGAAAGAGTTCAACAGCACACAAGATGTCAACATCTGCCTTGTCTCCACAATGTAAGGAAATAAAATGTGATGACTGGATTTTTATCTGTGTCACTGCTTGTAAGATTGAGGATCATTTTTAAACTATTACTGGATTCATTTTCAATGATTATGCTTATATTGCTTTGTGGTTGTTTTGTTTTTTTGGTTTTTTTTTACTTTAAGGAGAAGCAGCAAAAATGCTACTAAGTATGACTGAAATAACAATTTCTTGAGTTCTACCTACTGAACTCCCCTTTATATGTCTGGGTTTATAAGGATAATAATAAAAAATGAAATGGATGATTCCTTCTAGGAACTTCCAGGGTTACTGATTTGACTCAAGCCTGTGGTTAGAACAGTGAGACTGAATTGAATAACTGAATTATTAATCGAATAACTGAGGATCATTTGTGGATGGTTTTCAAACAGTGCTCCAGCCCACAGGGCCCACTCAGAGGGCCCGAGTTTCCTCCTTTGTCTCTTTCTAGCTCCACATTTATAAGTTTTATAGAAGTTAAATCAGTTCTAAAACCTATTTTCAAATCCCTAATTAAAACCTTTTAGAGAATATACATACTTTAAAGAAAGAGTAAGTCAATATTAGAAACACCTATGTAAAATGAATCTCTTTTGAGGGGGTAACAAATTCGTAACTACTGTATCGGAATCTAATGCAATAAATATTCTATGGATTTGCTTCCATTGTCTTTCAAAAAGACTTTCAAGGGACTAAAAGTAAACATAAAATGAAACTATAAAAAGGAGTCATTGGGAAGCCGGGATGGCTCAGTGGGTTAAGCGCTCACTTTGCAGCCCTGGGGACTGAGGATCGAATCCCAGCCCCGGCCCGTGTGGAACCATATGCTGAGCTGGGAGCTCCCCTAGTTCAGTTCTCTCTCTGTCTCTGTATATCTCTCTCTCTCTTTCCTCTGTCAAAATAAATAAATAAATAAAAATATATTAAAAAAAAAAAAAGGAGTCATTAAGTCAAAATAAAAATAAAATGAGAAAATTGTATGCATAAGATTAGTGAGTACTGAAATTATACTGTTGATCACTGAATTATTCACGAATTCTTGCAACTAAGACAACAAGAGAGAAGTTCTGTGTTCCCACTTCCCTGTGAATGAATTCAAGTTGTAATTTCTCACACGAGCCCTTACACGCAAAGCATGAGATGACGCAGAACTGTCTTTAGTTAAGTTTTATAAAACACGCATATGTATTCTTAACTTTTAGGGTCCTCCACATTCTAGTCTTCTATTAAATAAAAATACCAAAAAATATATTTTAGCCATATCTTAATATTCCATAAAAATGACTTCGATGAATTAAGTTTTATTATCTGTTAAGTATTATAAAGGGATATTCTAGAGTGGTAGAAAAGGAATGCTTTGTGGTTGTTTGCGGCATATTTATGTTTTAATCCATCTTATTTTTATGATGTTAGTGCAGCATTGTGTTGATTTGGTTATGGAAACCTGGCACAGTAAAGCAGCAGTTACTTTCTTGCCATTTTAATGTGCTCCTTCTGTTTCTCCCAGGGCTGGTGGACTAGGCCTCAATTTTGTCGGTGCCAATGTTGTCGTGTTATTTGATCCAACATGGAATCCAGCCAATGATCTTCAAGCCATCGACAGGTATAAAACCGACAAAATTTAAAGTGACCTGCAAATACTTTTAATCTAAATGTTCTCCTGAATTTTTGAGGTTGTTTATCATGTAACTGGGCCTAGAAGATAGGGAATAGCTATCAGAAACCTTCTATTGAAGAGCCATGAGCTTGTGAACCCAGCAGACAAGCTGGTGAGAGCCATTTGTTTGCCATTCATCTCACAACTCCATTATTATGACAGAATTGATTTCAGAAGAAAGAGCAGATCCAAAATAGGAAAGGTCACTCCTGGTAGATCAGAGTTTTGAGAAAGTTCTGGAAGATAGAAAGCAAACAGAATCTTTGTGATAGAGAAGCCAGCAGAGAAAAACCATCGTCCGGAGTTGACAGGAGAGCACAGAGGAGTTTGGTGCATGGGGTCAGCGCTGCAGGTGTGAGCACACCGGAGTGTGTGTTTCTGGGGAGTTCAGGAATGTGCGGACTCAATCACGAATTCCAGAAAGGACGAAACGGTCAAACAGCCCGCGTACCCTCATGGAAACCCTGACCACCTTTTTCATACAGTCCACCCAGTTCCTCATTTGTAATTATGAATGGCAAATGAAGAGTTATGAGACATTTTAATAAAACCAGCAGTATGAAAGAAAAGGGCCAAGGTAAAAAACAGACCTGGAAAAAATAAGACGCCATGAAAAGATAGGCAGAGAAGACAAAAATGGAACTCTTTAGAAATTAAAAACTATTGACAAAATAAAATAACTCAGTAGATGTTCTGAATAACAAAATAAAGAGGATTAAAAGTAGAAATTGTTTTGGAAAATAAAAGAAATAAATAGTTTAGACGTGATGGTCAGGAGAGAAAACCTACATAGGTACATCTTGGTGATATTTCTAGTTCTAAAGGTAAAGACAAGGGTAAAAGATGCCAGAGTAAGAAAGGGGGAGAAAAAATTATTTATAAAAACAAAGACAAAATAGGAAAACATTTATTAACAAAGACATGAAAATCACACTCCTTTCTGCAGATCAGACTTTGAAGAACAAAAATTTTACAGGATTCTAGAAGATAAGCGTTATCACAATGACAATATTCATACGGCTGTAAAAGAAAATGGTGACTTGTAGTTATGATCAGTGTCTAAAATATCAATATGTAAGGGCAAAACAAAACAACTTTTGTCTAGGGACTGAGAAATGTCATTACTCATGGTCTGAAAACCACAAGCAGCCGCTGATCCGTGTCCTATTGCTATGGACCCTCGTGCCTTTTTGAGAGTTTTCTGTAAACGGATTTGGGAACATTGACAAGCTTAAGCTTAAGACCACTGTAAAAGGCAGATCTGAAGTTAGGAAAAGTTTCCGGACAGTGGAAGGTGATATTTGTAATGGAAATGAAGTTAATGTGTACCTGTTTCTATTAATATAATACTTGTCTCCTCCATGACTGGTCTTTGTATATGAACTTCTTCTATTTCGCATTATCATTAAGTCATAGATAGCCTATCTAAAGATAACATGTTCCTTTTTGAATTAACATTGTACCAATGGTCCGTTTCTATGTCCAAAAGATGCTGCCTAGACCGAAGTCATTTGACTTGAGGGTTGTTTCTTTTGCTCCTGTTTTCCCTTCTCCTGCAGAGCGTATCGGATCGGGCAGTGCAGGGATGTCAAGGTGTTCAGGCTGATATCCTTGGGGACTGTGGAAGAGATCATGTACTTACGACAGGTGTATAAGCAGGTAAATATACTTACCTTGTTCTAATCAAAAAGTAAACATTTGGAGAAGCCGGATGGCTTAGCGGGTTAAGCACTTGCTTTGCAGCCCCGGGGACCGAGGATCAAGTCCAGGCCCCGGTCCATGTGGATCCGTGTGCTGAACTGGGGTGTGCTTCCCATGCAGGAGGCCCCCAGTTCAGTTCTCGCCACCCCCCCCTGGTTCGGCCCCTGGCTCGAGGGGGTGAGCTTCCCATGCAGGAGGCCCCCAGCCCAGTTCCTGCCCTGCCTGGCCCCTGCCCACCTGTGTGGAACAAAACCATGTCGAGAACTGATGACATATAGCTGTGGAGGTGGCTCTAGGTCCTCCCCCTTCTCTGTCTCTGTCAAAAACAATAAAATAAATCTTAAAAAAAAAAAAAGTAAACATTTGCCTGTTTTCAAAACTTAGGAGCAAATCTGTGTAAAAATTGTTTTTAATTTTATTCTAACTGTAGTATGGAATTTTGTAAGATTCTCAAATATTCTCTAGAATACACTTCTGTAAAACAGGTTCAATTCTTAGTGGTCCATTGAATTTTAGAGCCGAGAGTCTCAGCAGAGCTTCTCAGACTTGAACGTGCCCATGAGTCACCTCGGGATCTTTAAAACAGATGATGTAGTTAGTCTGGGCAGAGCCCAAGATTCTGCCTTTTTAACAGGCTCTGTGGAGAGCCAGCATGACTGGTCCGACTGGTCCGTAGACCACAATTAGAGGTGCAGTCACAGGTTCCCAAATTGCGGGCCGGGACTCGGTTGTGCCCCCAATGGGACGCAGGTGCCCTGCGGGACCGGCCCCCGGGCTGGGAGGCAGATCACCCCTCCAGCGTCCAGCCTTGAGTAGCCACCTCTGTGGACACCTGGTAGGTGCCCATGAGCTCTTGTTTACCCGTGTCATGACCTGAAGATGGTGGGGAGAAAGGTCGCCGCTTTGTGTTACGCGTAACGAAATGGGGACCCTGCACCCCCCCAGTACACGGGATCACAGGCATCGAACCCCAGTCCCCTCACTACTGTGCTCTCAGTGTTCACCCAGAATCGCATTAACTCTTTAATATCCTTAGGGTATCAATTACTATTCCAGTTATACCTCTAAGTAAACAGAGGGTGGTTTCTAACGGCTCACT
Source organism: Craseonycteris thonglongyai (assembly GCA_004027555.1). Classification (NCBI taxonomy): domain Eukaryota; kingdom Metazoa; phylum Chordata; class Mammalia; order Chiroptera; family Craseonycteridae; genus Craseonycteris; species Craseonycteris thonglongyai. The sequence goes on along the minus strand of PVKE010009325.1, from coordinate 27,802 downwards.
TGAGAAGATCTGGACTGAGGTTCAAGTTTAATCATGAATGTTAAATCTGAATCACTCCCCATATATTGAGCTGCCATCCCTTTAAGAGCAAACATCTGCCACATGTGGTGGTCGTTAACCTAAGAATGATCCAACCTCAAATTAATGCTGTTTTCTTAATTCTAAAAATAGAATCGTACACAGCAGTTTTTGTTTTTTCTTAAAGCATTTAGCTCTGTAAGAAGCCTTTCATCTTGTTCCTTGCTATATAGCAGCACTGCTTAAAAACTATTTTTTAGACGTATTTAACCAATCTTGGAAATAAGTGGGATATTATTTTTTCAACGTAGGAGCCGTTCTTTAGAATACTCTCTTAACCTATCACAAGTAAGAGTCTCTTCTCAGTCACAGCATGTTTTTTCTCAATCTTGTTACTATAGTTACTCTTTTAAACTATTCATCTGACTCTATGCTGAAATAAAATGGCCTGTGATATGTATATTATATAATAATATATAAAAAAGGCTTAAGAAGATGAGGATAATATAAGTTTTCAGAATTTTGTATAATTACTTATTAAAATGTATTTTTAAAAGATTTATTGTTTGCAAGAAGGAGGGAGAGAGAGAGAGAAAGGGGGAGGGCCCAGAGCAGTCTCTGTAGCTGTACATCATTAGTAGTGACATAGTTTTATTCCACACAGGTGGATGTGGGGCCACGCAGGGCAGGACCTGAACCAGGGGCCTCACGTGGGAGGTAAGAACCTTTGCCACATAGCCATCTCGGTGTTTACCAGTTGTGTCACAGTTCAGTGTGTGGGTTTGCACAGGCCGGGGCCAGGAATCAATCCCGGGATCTTGTGATTGCAAGGCAAACAATCAACCGCTGAGCTATCCCAGCATCCCCTCTAAGACATTATTAAGTGGAACAATAAAAGTAACTTGCAGAACAAGTGTATCAATTGTGTTTATGCATAAAACTATGTTCATTTATATATATAAAGAGCTCTAACTGCATTAAAAGAGGCCTAGAAGGATACATCTGAACATTCCCACCATTGGTTAGAGTGTTAAGGGGTAGAGTTCATCGGGGACTTCCGTTTTGATGGGTTTTGTTTGCATTTGTTAGGATAATACATGCAGATGCTTTATACTTTTGAAAAATGAAAACATCACTTACACAGTAGCTGTCTTCCTTCAGGTTTGGGGCATTGTGTGTGATGTAAAGTTTGACATTCAGAAACTCGTCTTTCACATATAGGTGTAGTTTATTTAGAAAGAAGTTTGTATTTACAGATGAGTTGCAAGTACAGCACAAAGATCAACCAACTAGCCTGACCCCAGTTCCCCTGTTAATTTCACCACATTTGCTTTCTCATGGTCTCTACCGTGGTTTTTATTCTTTTTCTGAACCACTTGAGAGAAAGTTGCAGATTTATCACCTCTAAATTGTCTAGCGTGTATTCCCCAAACAAGGACACTCTCCTGTTTATATATACACATGCAAATAGGTTAATTCATGATAAACACTCACTTTTACATGTTGTCCTGCACCTTGCTTTTACCCCCCGCCCCTAAAATTCAGTTATCCAAGTCAAGAAACTAACATTGATGCACCATTCATTACCTTGTAACCCACAGAACCCATTCAGATTCACCTGCTTTCCTGGCAACGTCTCCATCTTCCTCACTGGTTCTGGATCCAAAGCAAGATTGTGGTTAAGTTTCTCTCTGCGTTTCTTCGATTTTCTGACTTTCTTAAACCTGGAGTCGTTAACCCAGGCCTTCCTTGTCTTTCATGATCTTGGTAGTTTTAGAGAGTGAGGCCTGTCCCCCTGGTGTGGGACTCAAGCCCAGAGCCTGGCATGAGTAGTGTAGACACAGTGCTGTGCTGAGTCACCGCATTGGTCAGAACACACATGGTGACCTGCCCCTCAGTGACGTTGGCCTTGATCCTGGGTCAGGTTTGTGTTGGCCAGCTTTCTTCACTGCAAAGACGCTGCTTTTTCCCTTAGTCATGGACAGGCTTTTGTGAGGAATCCCTAAGACTATGCTAATGCCTGGGCCCTCCCCACACCTATGCCCATGGGCCTCAGCACTCACTGTGATTCCATCCTGCGTCAGCACTGCTGTGATGGCTGTCAGATGCCGGCTCTCCTCCTGCCTTTTATCTGCTGGCATTCTACCACAGGAGAGAGCGTTCCCCTTGTCTGCTGCGCAGTTGGTTGATCTGTGTGGACTCGGGGATCCTATTTTAGTCACAGATTACAACCTATTGAACATCACTGCTTATTTAGATATTTACACTGTCTCATTTGGGCCCAGCGGGAATCCTTCAGGGTGGCTTCCCTGTCATCTTGTCAACCCTCCTGCATTCTCTCTGCACTTCCTCGCTGTGATAAACTGAATGAAGGTCCCTCCAAGGGGTCCACATCCTGATCCCCCGAACCCACCTGGACGACCTGAGTGGGCCCAGTGCATCCACAGAGCTTCTTATATGGGGAGGGGCAAGGGGTCAAACAGAGAAGAAGAGATGTGACCGCAGACGCAGCAGCGGGTGAGGGAGAATAACATGAGGGTTCCACACGCCGGCCTGCGAAGTGGCGGGCGGGGGTCTTACCGTCCTTACCACGGCGATGTTCCTTCCTTTCTCTTCACTCCTGTCTCCTGCATTCCTGTGAGGAAGCCCGGGTGTTTTGTAGCTGTGTCTGAGTTCTTAAGCTAGAAACTAAGCTGTGTTTTCCAATTACTGATGTTTTCAAAACCCCAACCCTCTTGAATTCTAACATGATTTTTTTTTTTCTTAATGGTTAGCCCACAGATGGATGCATCTGGCCTTCACTTTTACTGGAACCACTTTGGAAAAACTTACTTTAAGATCAAAATAATGTGCCTTTTAAAAGTCTTGTGATGAGACTTTGGTAGGAAACTTATAAAGATCCAGATTTAATGCTTAGAGAGTAAGTAGCAAGAGTAACCCGTCGGTACCTGGGCCATCAGATACATCGGCTGCTAGTATCAGTCTGTGTTCCCAGGATTACAGCCCAGTGACTGACTAAGCTGTTAGGTTGATCTATAACTTCTTCAAACTAAGGTCCCAAGAGCCTTGTTTTAAGAGGGACATCCTGGAGGTGAAAAATTATTACAAGTATAAATTTAGGAGTCAGCCAAACCCAGGAATAAATTCTAGAAATGACAGTTCCTAGCTGGGTAGCTGTGGACAAGGCACTCAATTTCTCTAAACTTCAGTTTCTTCATTTCTAAAAGGGAGAAACTCTGGTTTCTTTATTTCTAAAAGAGGGATAATAATACCGTATAGGGGTCTAGGGACTAGATGAGAGAATATAAAGATGCTACACATGTAGTAAGTGCTCAGTAAATAGAAGCTGTTATTAAGATTAATTTCAGATGCCTAGAGTAATGTGTTACAGTGCAAATCAACTCTAATGATAATCACAGTAACATGTCATTTCTTACTGATCCTTCTATCAACAATAGGCCGAAGTTGTCTTCTATTCTGTGCATGGGGTTAATCAGATTGCATCTACATTACCTTTAGTTAAAGAGAGGTAAATAAAGAGACACGTCACTGTTGATACTAACGTGGCCAAGGTCCATAAGGGTTCCATGTCAGCGATCTGTCCGTGTACAGAACGGTTTCAAAGATGCACTGTTTCTAAGCAGTGGTTGGGTTCTTGCTGTTAGCTGACAGTGTAGCCCATGGCCACAGCGAGTTGGACACCAACATGGTTATCATAGAATTACTTCAGATTATAATTTAGCTTTGGGAATGCAGTGATTATTTCTGACCGTTTTGGTAGTTCCCATTGTAAAAAGAGTCTGGAAAGGAGGAAAGTGGATCCAAATGTGTGCCTATATTATTAAACATTTTGTGTCAGGTGGGTAACCCTTAGGGATGTGACCTTGACTGAGTTGGTAGAAAACAGATAAAATAGGAAATATAAGATTTCCTTCCATAAGACTGGCCAGATTATTATTATGATTTCACCGTAATGGCAACATCTGCTAGGGACATTAACATAAAACGTCCTCCCTGAGGAGATTCTCCCTGCCCCAGCTGAAGCTGTGTGTCTACAGGGGGTGCCAGGAAACTCTGACATTGTTGGAACAGACATTTCAGCAATGCCTTGTTTTTTCTGTTTTAGCAACTTCACTGTGTGGTGGTTGGGAGTAAAAATGCCAAGCGATACTTTGAAGCAGTCCAAGGATCTAAGGAGCATCGCGGAGAGCTCTTTGGGGTCTCTAATCTCTTCAAACTGAGGTCCCAAGGGTCTTGTCTGACAAAGGACATCCTGGAGGTGAGAAATTGTTCCCTGACCTTCTAATAATCTTTGAAATGCGGTTTTCTCCCTCAGGAAACTTGAAATATAATTGCTGGTGCCTGTTCAGAGAAGTCTGTGGTTTTCTTCATAAAAGTGCCTTATGCTTACAATTTCTACTTTTACAAAAATCAGAAATGACTTATTGAGCCTCTAAACTGAGATTTTCCCGGGCTCAGTTATCCATGATGGACCCACACCAACACGGATGCGTATACTAGATAGAGTAACCTCTAAGGCCCCTGCAGACTGGCAAAGAGATTATTATTATTTTGCAAACAGCTGTCGAAGTCGGGAACGAAAAGAAGAGACTTTCCTAAATAAACAAAAATATAAAATGTGTTTTGATTAAAAGTTACCAAATACTCCCCGAGACGCACTCTCATGTCTCCTGGAGGTTTTTTGTTTTCTGTTCCCAATAAAAATTCCACACCAATACTTCAAACTCTCCCAGTAGTGTTCATCCTCAGCATACAGCTGTTTCTTATTCTTCCAACAGGATATTCGTATCCTATAAAAATCGCTTTTAAATTCTTTACTATACCAGACTATTGAGGATATTAACCTGTTTTCTGGTTGATGTTGATGAATATCATAAAGTCTTGAAATAGCATCTTTTCCAAACCCCTCATCATATAGATGAGGAAACTGAGTCTTGGAACTAAGGATGTTTTTCTTAACTTCCAGGACTTTGTCGTAAAACCTTAAATACGTCATAGATTCAGTAAGTACCATGGAAACAGGCAAAGGAACAGTTGGTCCCTGTCCTTAAAGAACTGAGATCAACTTCATGGGAGGTGGGACAGAACGTTTACATGCTGAACAGCTCACATCAGAAAGCATAAGTTAAGTGAGTTCAGTAGCAGTGTGAATCCAGCCAAATGCTAGCAAGCAATCACGGATAACGGGTAACAGGGAGGTGGATATTACTCTATCCTGTGAATATGCCAGCTCTCGGACAATGTCTGGCATCTGCTGCTGAGTTTTTCTTTTACAGTCACCGTTGGATTTTGAATTGAGCGGCCCATTTAAAGTCCCCCTTTCTTTGCTCTTGCTCTTGTTTTCGAATGTGCTCTTTCTTTTTAGGGGCTTGCTTTTCCCATTCATCTTCTCTGATCGATCAGCTTGTTTAGGCTCCGGGAGCCCCTTTCATCTTCCCTTCATCTCAGAGTACTTACCCCCCAACACACCAGCCTAGATGCACGCTTCTAACTTGAAATCATTATCCGTAAAATACATCCACATCATATTGCTTATCCCGTTTTCTGCCATAGATCACATACGGTAGTTAAGTTTTCTATTTTATGAGACTAGCCTTCTATTCCTTTGTTAAACAAGGAGTAGGTATGACATATCGGTATGACAAGTTACTAAATGGAAATTTCTCATGTTCTCTGGTCACCCTAAGTATACCTCGTGTCTCCTCTATGAGTGTTTGTTTATCAGTGACAGGAGCCTCCATGTTTTATTTTGTTTGTGGTGAAATGTGCCTAACTTCTTTCTGGACACATCATTGGCACTCAGTTATTAAATGTTGAATTAAAATTGCTCATTTGTTATCGACAGAATTTAAAATTATTCAGGCCTCCCTTAGATTCATTCTGCTTTTTTGCCAAATTATGTTTTAAAATATTATTATTCCATGTCCTGTATAACGAAAGCACACGAGGGCTGTCTGGAAAAATATCCATTGTCAATATAACGAGAATGGTTACATGGCTGGATCCTTTCTGGACAGCCCTCGTATATCATAACGTAAGAGAAGTATTTTCTTGTAATACATCTTCATTTTTAAAGGCTGCAGAAAATCCCCTTTAAAATGTTTTAAGATATAGAGATTTTAATTTATAGAACATTTTTAATCTGATGATTTCTAAGCAATATAGTATAGTTCTATTTTCCATTGACTTTCTTATCTATATCATGGTTTCTCGTTAGGGCTAGATATTGAGAGTTCATTTCACAGATATTTATTAAGTATATGAGGGATGTCTGGAAAGGACCCAGCCATGTAACCATTCTCGTTATAGTGACAATGGCTGGACTTTTTCCTGACAGCCCTCATGTGCTGAATGTCAGATAACGTCCATAGAACTGAGTGTACGGAAGTGAATAAAATAGACAAAAATCTTGCCTACAAAAAACCTCACTTTCTATTTGGGGGAGACAAATAATAAACAGAAAAAATAAGTGAAGCATATAGTATATTATGATAATGGGTTCCAAGGCTAAAAATAGCACAGTAGCTGATGCGTAAGTTCGGGAACTGATCCAGAGCGTCGTGATTACAGTCAATGATGCCATATACTTCAAAACTGCTAGATCGGGAGTGTTCTCACCACACACATGGTGATAATGTGACATGATAGAGGTGCTAGCTGGAGCTACAGGTGGTAACCACATTGCAATTTATAAATGTATCAAATCTGCATGTTGTACTCCTTAAACGTGTACGGTGTTATGTATAAATTGTATCTCAAAAATTGAGAACCAGGGGAAGCCAGGATGGCTCAGTAGGTTAAGCGCTCACTTTGCAGTGCCAGGGACTGGGGATCGAATCCCGGCCCTGGCCCATGTGGACCCATATGCTGAACTGGGAGCGCCCCCAGTTCAGTTCTCTCTCTCTCTCTGTATCTCTCTCTCTCTCTCTCTCTCTCTCTCTCTCTCTCTCTCTCTCTCTCTGTCAAAAATAAATAAATAAATAAATAAATATTAAAAATTGAGAACCGCCAAGGATGCACTCACTGTGATTGCATTTGATTCTCTGAGGAGATGAGGAAGATGTGGTTTAGACCCAGGAACAAATGCAAAGGCCCTGAGGGAGGAGCACTCCAGCCATGACTTCAAGGGGAACGGCAGGGATGCCAGGGTGGGCCCAGAGGTGACCGGAAGCCAGGTCCTGCAGGGACGGCAGGGATTCCAGGGTGGGCCCAGAGGTGACAGAAGCCAGGTCCTGCAGGGATGGCAGGGAAGCCAGGGTGGGCCCAGAGGTGACGGAAGCCTGGTCCTGCAGGGACGGCAGGGAAGCCAGGGTGGGCCCAGAGGTGACCTGAAGCCAGGTCCTGCAGGGACGGCAGGGAAGCCAGGGTGGGCCCAGAGGTGACGGAAGCCAGGTCCTGCAGGAACTTTGGCTTTGAACGAGACAAAAAAGTAACTCAAGGGCTCTGAACAGAAGGCCGTGCTCTGTTCTGTATTGTCCAGACTAAATATTAAGAGCTAGCCTGTGGAGATAGAGGAGCAGAAGCAAGACGCGAGCGAGCGGGGAGGGTAATGCAGTGACCCAGCCATGCGATGGTGGCGGTCCGGGCCAGCGCGGTAGTGGCCACGGGGCAGATGGAGGGTATGAGAAGGAGGTGTTAAGGGATATGCCAGGCTGCACAGTGGAAGGCTGGAGTTGTCACTTACCTGTCGCAAATGGGTTCCTGGTGCTACCAGTTGGAGCTGTTGGAGCCATTTAGCTTAGCTTCTGTCAAAAAGCTCAAAGGCAGTACTGGGGAGGGGGCTCCCCTCCCCCTTGCAGTACTGGCTTCTAGGCATCGGAAGGGAAGGTCTCATGATGACTGAGGGGCAGTTTATCATTCTCTAGGGTTCTGTGGGGGAAATTCCCACTTGCTGCCCTGGATACTGGGTAGCAGGAACTGTGCCATTGGTGTGTCTGTCTATTCACAAGTTGGGCATTTGTCCCTCCGGGGAGAGGCGTATTATTCCTCCACGTTAATTTCCTTCTGAAGGTAAATTTAGTAGTTTAGGATCTAGGCAATTAAACTCCTCTGCTAAATGATATACCAGAGCTTTAAAAGCATAAAGACTCTCCCAAAAGATGTAACAAACCTATTATATAACTAAGATCTTTGATCTTCAAAAAAAAAGAAGTCCTTTTGCTTTAGCTTCGTATTAGGCTGGACCTTTTCATTTTGATGTCCACTACACCTAAGGAGCCATATACATTTTACTAAATATGCACAATAAATACAAGAGCAACATAGGTTAGACTATCAAGTTCCCAATATTCAGCATTATCTGTGGTGTTTGAAATGTAAGTAGTATATCCCTAGTATCATTATGATATAGACATGTTTATTGTAGAATCAGTACTGTGTGTGTGTGTGCGTGTGTGTGTGTCACAATTTTTCACCCTTCCTCACATACTAAAGCCTCTCGTGGAGTTGGCTGAAAAGTATTATTTGTTTTCTATCTGAGAAAGTAAGCTTGCAAGACAAGAAATGAGCAATTTATGAGCCTAGCACCCTTTCAGCCTACTACCTAAGGATTACGCATATTTTAGTGTTAAATGAAGTATAGGTGAGTTTCTTAATTAGCAAATCGAAAAATACCACGAAGGGAGCCCTCAGTTGTCCTTTCTTCACTCCTTTGCATGCCATCGCTCACCTGTTTGCTTTTGTGACGCGGTTCTGTGCATTCTTCACAGAGAGAAGGCCAGGTGGAGGCTGGGGTCATGACAGCTACCACGTGGTTGAGAGAAGAGCCGCCAGAACGCAGACGCGATGCGGTGAGCAGTTGCTGTAGCCAGAGCTCCTAGAAAACATGCTCCGTGACAGTGTTCAGTTTACTTAAAATAAATCAAGGACACAAAGTCAGAGGGCTGTCAGGCTAAGTTAGCACTGCCTGTTGTAAGAACAAATTCTGGAGCCCTCATCAGGCATTTATATCTAGGCTGAAATTGTAACTATACCAAACTGTGAGTCCCAACCTAAATATGCTGTGTGGGTTACCGCTCCAACCGAAATAGCTAATTTCTTACTAAACAACAAATGAAATGTATTTAAGATGATTAAATCCAAACATCAAAATTATTCTCTCATGTCGCCGTTATTTGGAGTCTTTAATCTTGTAATCTTTTTAGTAGTTTGTCACCTCACATACTATAAAACCTATATTGTCATCAAGAAGACTTTTTAATAGTTAGGAATACATGTGAATTTATTTTGGTGTTGCTAGTTTTTTCCTGTTTGTTTTTAGAAGTTTACGTAAATTGGGAATATGGGGGGGGGAATATTTTTCAAACTTTATGGAAATATATGAATGTCAAATGTTGGCAGAAGTATTGCTATGACAGACAATCCCTTTCCCAGAATCTTTTACTAATAAAGCCTCCGTATTAGGAAACTGAGGGAAATAATTAGCTCTGACTGATGTGAAAAAATTAAATATTGGATTTAAATTAGTAGCACATTTTACTTCAAAATATCTTCAATATTTTGTATGTTCTTGGTTGTCAAGATCCCATGTGATCTTATTTTTATTTTTAATCAATTAGAGCCACTTTCCAATTGGACATTGTTACTTAACTCTGACTCTTCGTTTTGTCCTTGGAGCGTGATTGGAAGCATCTGCTAGACTACAGGAAGCAGTAATTGCACACTCCTCACTTTGGGGGCCAGAATTGGACCCTGCCTCTTAGAAGCTGATTGCTCAGCTCTGTGTTTTCCTTATAAATAATTTGGTCACGAGGTATTCTAGTTTAAACTTTTATTTATTTTGGAAAGTTATTCAACTTGAAAAGAGGAAAGAATGTAGCAGACTATAATATCAAATCCTTTCCATTTGTTTGCTAAATGTACTTTTACAGAATACCAAGTGATATACTTGTGGGAATTATCTGCCCACATTTCAGTTCCTTTCTGGGGGTTAGATGTGATGTCATCACCTTGATGTTTCCTAACATTTCTGTCCCTGCCTCTTGTGTAGCTGAGTGAGGTTGACTGTCCAGGACACAGAGGTCTGGAAGACCCTGCAGAGCCACCCGCAGAAGCCTGCGGCCCCTGCAGCGACTTCAGTGAGGACGAATCGGCGCAGAACTCAAGAACAAAGACGGCTAAACACAAAGCATCTGGCTCCAGTAAAGCTTCAGGATCCCTGGGCCAGCTCACCTTACTCCAGTGTGGTTTCTCGAAATTGCTTGAGACAAAATGTAGAGCAGTGGAGGCCAGCGATGACAATCCTGCCTCTGACGGTGGAAGTTCTGATGAGCAGTCCGCAGGCCGCTCCACAGGAACCAAAGATGGTGCTGGTCAGAAAAGTCAAGGCTCTCTTGGTCCTTCAGAACATCAGAAACCGGCTAACATCCTAAATCCAAATGAAATATGTGTTTTTGATAAAAGTGAGAAGACTTTAGAACAGAACATTTCTTCCGAGTCTGATGATGAAAAAGATTTAAAAAATACAGCTGACCACCATTGCGTTGTACGGAGTGCCACAGAATCAGAAGATAGTGATGTCGTCTTTCCCACACAATACACAACCGAGAAATTCCCTAAGAGTCTAGGGCTGAAGCCACCTGGGGGCAGATCCGAAGATTCTGAAACAGAAAACCCTGTAAACATAAATAACGGCGACGATAGAACTGACGGCAGAGGAAATGGACTAACTTCAAAACAGTTAAATCCTGAGCTCATGACCCGGAACTCTGTGACGAAGAGAAAAGGCAGCAGTGATGTTAGCGATGAGTCTGATGACATTGAAATTTACCCCAAGTCAAGAGTAAGAAAACACAGAGCTACTAGTTCTTTGAGGTTTAAGAGACAAAAGGAACATACAAGGGAACTTTACACTTTTCCTAAAAGAATGAAGAAAGCAAACCAACTGTGTGCAGCAGACGAAGATCATGACTCTCAGGCTATCGAAGATTTTTCATCCTCAGATGATGAGTTTTCTGTTAGCCACACCAGTTCCTCTAAACAGAGGCATAGACCGAAAGTGCTCAGAGGTGGAATTGATTTCTCTTCAAAATTGCCTAATCATAAGAAAAACAGCACTTGTGTACCAAGAAAACCAGTGACATTTTCAAATGAGAGACATGTCAATCAGGAACAGATGTATGAATCGATGGACAAGTTTTTAGGTAACTACTCGTGCCTTCTGTAACTCTACTTTATGAATTTGTTTTGTGCAATCAAATAGTTCCGTAAATTTCTTGAATTAGCTTGCGAAATAGCTGTTGATAATCAAGGTATCGCATGGCACAACAGAGAGAGAAGGTGGGGGGTGGGTCAAGACAGAGAACTTTGTCATTTCCCCCAGGACCCCTCCATGTGTCCCACCTGAGTCACCGCCAAGCACACGGGACTCCCTGGTGGTAAACCCCATGGTAGCCCCTGTCACTGTGATCACACATCCGCAGGAGCAGCGAGGCTGGCGCGGCTCTGTCCGCTAGGAAACGTGTGTTTACTTCGCCTGGAACAGCAAATTCATAGACGTGAACGATCCTACCCCAGGCCTTTCCTAATGGCCCAGTGCTCATTTTGGGTAAAAGTCTTCCAGGTTAACCTAGACCAACATATTCGAGCTCTTTCTCCATTTAGTTTTAAATGTGACGTTAAACTGCTTTTTTTGGTGAGGATTAAAAACAAAATAAGGCTGAGTGTGTTTTAGTGCCTTGCTAGTGATCTTGAAAGTGTGCCTGGCACCATATAGCTTCACAAGCACAGACCACTTACTAAACATGAGTTCCCCGCTAGATGGTGTCCAGGAAGTGGCTTACATCCACTCCAACCAGAATGTGATTGGATCGAGCAAAGCTGAAAATCACATGAGCCGATGGGCAGCACGGGATGTGTTTGAATTGAAGCAGTTTTCCCAGCTCCCTGCTAACATAGCTGTTTGTACTTCTAAGGTAAGACGCATGAAAGGTAATGTTATCTTTAGTCTTTGTCTTATTTTTACGGGAGTCACTCAGTAGGGTCTTCTCCTAGCACTCCCTCAAGAGGAGCTACTAAGGTTATAAGCGACATATAAGCCAGTGTAAAAACAGAATACTTTTGGGGGCGCTGTTGCCACTGAAGATGTGTTGTAGTACAAGACAAATTGGGATCTAAATGTCCTAGTACTGAGCTGCATACTAGTTTTCCTCAAAAAACGTTTGCCAGAAATGAGGAATCTGGGGGAATCATGCCGTTACATCAGAACTAAAACCACTTGTGCTCATATGAAAAAAGGAAAGTGGGTGATGAGATATTCTCCAAAATTTTTCACCCAAAATAAAGACAGACTCAAAAACTCACTTCATAGAGTTAACTTTTTTAGTGAAAGACATTTTATAATGTTAAAAGTAATAACCACTTCCTTTGGACTCTTCTCATTTAAAACGGCTGTTGTCTAAGAATAAGTCTTTAGATAAATGTGATACTTATTCACACATAGCCACTGTCATCAAAGGTGTTAAGAAATATTTTCTTCTCTTCGGCTTGTTATCCTTCATTAATTCCTCAGAGCTACGTGTGTGAGGGGCAGTGTTCCCACTTGTGTGTGGGAGTTAGAAGCGCACAATGTGTAAGCAGGGGGGCTTTGTTTCATTCAGCACCACCTTTAGGAATGACGGGAGGGGAAGCCGGATGGCTCATTGGGTTAAGTGCTCACTTTGCAGCCCCGGGGACCAAGGATCGAATCCTGGCCCAGGCCCGTGTGGACCCATATGCTGAACTGGGGAGTGCCCCCAGTTCAGTTCTCACCGGGGTGAGACCCCGGCCCAGTTCCTGTCCTGTGCAGCTCCGCACCCACCTGTGGAATGAAACTATGTGGAAAAACTGGTGATGTGCAACTATGGAGACTGTTCTGGGCCCTCCCCCTTCTCTCTGTCTCTGTCTCTGTCTCTCTCTCTCTGTCAAAAACAATAAAAATAAATCTTTAAAAAAAACCAAAAACCATTTAGGAATGACAGGGAAGATACCCCTGTCTTCATTCATTTGTACCTCATCTGATCCAACAAAGAATTTGGATTGTCCTAACAATAAAATCAGAATATAAAATGAAATCCGGGACCAAGGGAAATACAAATGAAGTGGCACGTTCCAGATTGGGAGAAAGTTAGAATGTGGATACAGAGGACATCATGTTCTTACCCAGATATTTTTTTTAATAACAGATCTGATTGAATTTCCTAGTAGACAAAACAAAGGAAGTACACAGTTTATTCAGAGTTTCCTCAACCAGAGCTTTTGGAGACATGTGTGGGCAGTTTGGGTGGTCGCACCGACCAAGTACCCAAACGGGCATTTGTGTCTGGAGGCCAGGGGTACTAAAGGGCTGTCGTGGGGGGCACACCCACATGCCAACAATTGTTCTGCCCAGATGCCATGACACCTGCTGAGGGACACTGAGCGAAGTGGTTGTCCTTAAGTGGGGTGGGGGTGTCAGCTCTTCTGAGGAGGAGGAAAGCCGTTCCGGGCACGGAGTTTGCAGGACATTTGTCTCCTGGGTTTCAAATGAGGATGGCTGAGTGGTCTAGTGAGCAGTCAGCTGTCTTATAACGTCCTTAGAGTAAAGGTAATAACGGACTTGGAAAGGCTGTGCTTTTTTATTTAAGTCTAATGCAAAGGCCTGGTGCTAAATTATAGCTCAGGAAAGCATTCTCTCCTGACCCAGGTGTGCTGCATTTGGATATTCTCATTTGTTCTAGAAATACACTGTTTCTCAACCAACACTGTAGACAGCACGTGTACAGTTTGACTACCTTGTAGGAGCTACCTGGAAAAGGGAGGCAGAAATGTGTTGGGTTTGTCAAGAATTTGCTTTATTAAAATGAAGAACATGTCAGTGTCTTTTAAACAAGCTAGTTTTTATTAGGGGTTTTTGTTTTTTGTTTTTTTAACTATTCCCTTCTCCAAACAAAATTTTTAATTTGAAAAAAGTAAGATAGTTTTTGTCAGACCTCTGTAGTAGATGTTAATGAAGCCATCTAACTGGATATTAACCATTAGCTTATTTAATTTTCAGAAAATAAATTCACAGGCATATAATTCCCCGCAACATGAACCTGAGAAGCAACCCCTAGATATAGACGCAGTGAAAAGGCCCTTGGGGCCTGAGGGGAAGCTGTAAAAATGAAAATCCTGCGTGTACCCTTTGCCTGTGACTGGCAGGGGCCTGGGGTGGGGAAGTTTCTTCGTCCTTGGATCAGCGATGGCTTGTGCAGCCCCAGCCGCCTGCAGGTGGGCAGCCCAGCTGATCGGAACCCTTGTCTCTTCACAGTGAATTTCAGAGTGAGGGATATTTTGCACCAGGAAACAAGTTGCAGCTTCCATCTGGGGTTTCTGGGATGCCTCTTGAGGCCACAGATTTTCTCCACCCTTTGTAGACCAACTTCGTCAACCTTTTTCAGGGAAAATGAAGAAAATGTTTGCTTCATGACTCAATCCTGGTTCATGTTAAACACTCCGGGAAGCTTTAAAGCCACTAGGCAGGAGGTCCGATCCCCTGCCACCAACGGGAGCAAGCCAAGGGCTGTCTGAATAAACAGGCTCCTCCCAGTGGTCGACTTCCTTAAATCAGTACTTGGTGCTGGAAAATTCCAGCAGAGTATGTACTGACTGTACCGTGTAATGCGTCGGGTTAGTAACAGGTGCGCGTGAGCATCTTGAAAGTTGTACTGTGTGACCTATAAACAAAAATTTCTCAGGGACAGTATTATAAACTCACTATTTATTAAAAAAGTGTCTTACTTACTATGTAAAAATCAAGAATTTTCAACATGGATAGTGATCATATATAATTGTGCTACCGTGTTTCCCTGAAAGTAAGACATCCCCCGAAAATAAGACCTAGTGCATCTTTGGGAGCAAAAATTAATATAAGACACTGTCTTATTTTCAGGGAAACAGGGTATTGGTCACCAGTTTCAAAAACTAAAACTACTATATTTTCAACATCAAAATACAACCCCTGAGATATATATACCTCATGCTTTTCTCACTTTAGTTTAACTAGAAATAAATTAATTAAATAGCTTGTATAATGGGACCCATCTCAGTTTGTTGAACTCTGTTATCTTCCGGAGGCAGGAGGAATTGGGATGGTTGGGACTAGCCTATGGGACTCTGCTTGAATGCCAGACTTTGAATACTAGCTCTAACTCATACTTCCTGTGTGACCATGAGAAAGTTGCTTACCTTCTCTGTGCCTCAGTTGCCTTGTGTTTAAAATACAGATAATTATACTTCTTACCTCAAAATGTTTTTATGAAAGCTCAATGAAATAATACCTGTACAAGGCTCTGAGCAGTGCCTGACACACAGTAGCCTTCGTGAATATAGTAAGTACTGTTATGATCACCACTGGACAAGACTGATGGCAAGTCTCTGTTTACGATTATTCCATAAACATAAATAAGAGGCAACCCTAGTTAACTATAAATAAAAGAGTGGGGGTGGGTACTAGCGGATATGGGGTTTTGAACTCCCTTAAAAAAGAAAAAAGAACAAGAATGATCATGGTAGAATATTTTTCAAAATTTTATTTGTGACTATTAAGTTTTTGCTTATGAAAATAGAAAGCCACTCAGTACTTTATAATTTTATTAACTTATTTCATGGTAGTCTGTATTAGGATGGAAGTTATTAGTAATTTTTCTTGTTAACGCTGACAGATTTATATTCTCTTTAGATTCATCTGTTGAAGTGACTTCTTCTAATGTCAGATCTGTCCATAGCTGCTGACAGATAACTCAGATGAGGGCGTATCACCTGCGTGACAGCCCTCATGCGTTCTCTGTGTGCATAAGGTTCTTGGCTCTCGTGGTAATGCTTCTGGAAACTCAGTACTACCTCAGCAATGTCAGGGAGACAGAAGGATGGTGGTGTCATGTGTCCCTTTTCTAAAACTACTTGTAAAGGCGTTTCCCTGTAGGATTTCTGAAGGGACTTTTTAAAATGATGCTGTTTCACATAGATGAGCTATTGATGACATTTCAAAGCCTTCTCACAGAATTTCTACCAAAAAAATGTGCCCAGTCACTGATTTCATCGTATCTGGCCACTCTCATCTCAGCACCTTTAATGAGGAAGTCATTGATTAGAGAGCTGTACGAATGACATCCCTGAGAGGTTTCACAGCTCGTGGTGTGCTGGTGGGTGGCAATAGTGAGCTTGTCGTTTTGCCAAACTTTAAAAATAGGGAAGAACAGAGAATCATCTACGGTGAAGGGACATGAAGGCAGGTGAAGACACAAGCGATTCCGCCACCGTGTTAGAAAACTCTGCAAAGCTCTTGCTTCTGTAGACTCTAGAGCTCAGCAGACCTCCCGCCCACAGGACGGTATCTGTCATCCGGGGCTCATCCAGAAACCTTCTGAGTCCTGAGCGCTCCCAAGTGCATCATGCCTGTCACCAAAGCTCTATTACAGATCTTTACTTGCGTTTGAAAAGAGTTTGTGCGTCTGTGTCTGTGGGTGTGTGCGTGCTTGTGTGTGTGTGGTGTGTGTGGGAGCACATATGTGTGTGTGCGTGGGTGGGTGTGCACACACACACGCCTGTAGCCAGATGCAGATGTGTTGCCTCACTTGCTAAGTAAACAAATGTTATTTATTTGTGTGATGCCAGTACGTGATTGACAGTGACCACAATGTGCAAGTTGAGGCTGTAGTTGAATCTAAGTTAAAGCCTTAACTAAATTGCAAAGGAATTTAGTAAATGGAAAACTTATGAAAGAGAAGTAACGTACATCAGCGTCCTAGATAAAAATCCTATGGTCTTTCAGAGTTTCTCAGTCCTTTTGATGTAATTTTAAAAAATTTATTTTATTGTTTGAGAGGAGATGGGAGGGCGGGGAGTGGGGAGGACCTAGGACAGTCTGCATGGTTTTGATGTAATTATTGATAACCAAAATGACAAGAGCTTTGAATCTGCTTCCTAAATTCAACTATATATTCAGATAAGGCCTAATAAGCTATCTTTTCCATCTTTCCTTTGGTTTCTGAAAGCTTATACTTTTAGAAATTCTCTTTACGGAGCACATTTTATGTGTCTTGAATGAAAACCTCTCTCCTAAAATAAATTTCTAATTATAACGGTTGTTATATAGTAGTGCAAACAATATATAATAGGAGTTTGTTTTACCTTAAATTGTACTTGGATACTTTCGAACCATTTCTGAAGGAGACAGTTTATTTTAAAAGATGAGATGTCTGACAAGAGGGGAAACCTGTACCATTTAGCGTTAAGCTCAGACCAAAAGAAATGTTTTAAATATTTGAAGGAGCTTTATTAATAATACCTTTATTTGCGTTCATTTGTTCTTTCGATACGTGGAAGCAAGTCACCAAACTCAGCTATACCTGTTTGCGATGCAGTGCCTCCTGTTTTTTCAATCCACTGCGTGTTTTCAACTGAAGTTTACTTAAAGTTTTCTGGAGAGAAATGTACAAAGACAGCATTCAATTAAGGATTAGTCACCATGGCAACTGAGCCCCGGTGCCAGAAAGGGGGAGGCTGCATCTCCCCTCAGTTTCCTGCCAGCTGTCATAGCCGACCTCTGCCGCCTGAACCCCAGCCAACACGTAGACTGTGACCAACGCTAGGAAACTATATCTGTATTTTTATAAATTGGTACAAGTATCAGACTATGAAAGAAGACTTAATCCCCTGAATTGGACGACAGACACTTGGCACTCTCGCCAGTGTTTGACAGAGAAATAACGGGGCGCTTTGTAGTGAGACCTGGATGAATAGTAAGCCCTTCTTTATGCTGTTGCAGTGTGGCCCGCACAGGCGGGCTCAGCGTGCTGTCAGCCTTGGGGGCCATGGGTGGCGTGGCATGGGGGCGGGGGCTTTCACAGACCCCGCGCAGGTTTAAGCACCGTGCAGAGTCCTGTAAATACAGAACGTTGTGTGAGCGGCAACTTCTCTTTCTTGTATTTGTGTCAGATTGTCATTTTATAGATGACTCAAAGAAAGGATTCCTGTGAGCTGTGGTGGATTTGATTGCTGTGTGTTTATACAGCTTTGCGAGTCACAAGGGGAGGGGGGTGGACTGTTTACAATGAGCCGACATTGGGGAGATAGAGCATTCCATTATCCTGTTTTCCAGGACGGTGACTGGCAGGATGGTTTAGAGTAATTGTGCACAAATGACTGCTTGATGAAGTAGTGCAGTCAGTGAGGGTGATGGTTTCAGCATGTAATGGCATTAACTCTCACTGGGTAGGATTCTTCATGTTCTTATCATTTTTCTTTCCAGAGCTAGCTGTGAATTTGATGGCGTTTGCATCAGAAACTTATTCTTTCAAGTAATCTTGGGAGTGATCAGGGTTCTTTGAATTCTGTGCGTCTGCGTACGAGATGACGTTGACTAGCGTTGGCACGAAAAAGGCTTTTTGTGTGTGTTTCTGTCCCGAGACCTCGATTGATTCAGAAAGATAGTATGTCATTTGTGACGAGCACCTGCTACCCAGACAGAGCAAGCAGGGGCTGGTATGAACGCTAAGCATGCCTGTCCCCCTCCTGGCAGGTGGCTGTGAGAAGCGGCGGCCTCCTTCCTCACGGCGACGCTCCGAGACTGATGTGTATGAAACACATCCAGCTCCTTGAAGGAAAGGCCTTCAAGGCCTCAGAGGATGACAGGAATTGCTGTTATCCTGGCCGCGATTGCTGGTTATCCTGAGGGGAGATGAGTGAAACTCTCTCCGCTGTCGTGCACAGTGACTCTTCCGTGTTTGCTGTCAGCAGCACCAACACTGGAATGTGCTCGTATACCGCTCGCGGTACCCGGTCGAGTCCTGGTGTGAGAACGCTGTCCACGTGCCCCCACGACTGAGTGTTCCGCCTCTAGCACCGAGCAGTCTGAGCGGTCACTGTGGGCTGCGTGCTCTGGTTCCTACGGGCCTGGGAGACGCCTCACTGCCTTATCCATGGCCCCCAAGGCCTATGGCCGTTTGGCCCTTGGCTGCGCTCCCCGTGTCATTGCGAGATTGCGAGCTCTTGTTCACAGTTGGTGACACTGACTGTGTGCCAGGCACTGCGCTAGGCAGCGGGGACGCCGCCGCGGCCGGCGCTTCCTGGGCAGCCGTCAGCTGGCGACCCAGTCACCAAGCACGCATGGGCATCAAGTGAAAATCAAAACGTCGAAAAACATTGATGTGCCACCATGACCCTGACACCTTCCCAGGACTTAAGAGATCTCACTGGTGCAGTAGGTGGTGATAAAAATGAAAGTGATTTTGTATAATTGAATGTGTCAGCATTTTGATGATCTGCATAACTTAGTTCCATAATATTTTCCAAATGGCCAATGAATGATAGTTCAGAATCATGCATGGCGGGGCGGGGGGAGGAAAATTCATACTCCAAGATATAACAATGAATTTTAATTTTAACGATATAAAAATATACCATATTTTCCGGCGTATAAGATGACCCCCTAATTTTACAGTTAAAACATAGGTTTAGGCCTATATTCGCTGTATAAGACTACCCCCCACTTCCAAGGCTGTAGTCTTATACAGCGAATATAGGCCTAAACCTATGTTTTAACTGTAAAATTAGGGGGTCGTCTTACACGCCCGGTCGTCTTATACGCCGGAAAATATGGTACTAATATGGTTTCATATTTTATTATACATGACATTATCCTTGAGTTTTGATATAGTATCAAAAAAGTGTATCTAGGGAATGCCGGGATAGCTCAGCAGGTTGAGCACTTGCCTTGCAACCGTGAGGTCTAGGGATCAAATCCCAGCCCCAGCCTGTACA
Organism: Craseonycteris thonglongyai; assembly: GCA_004027555.1. NCBI lineage: Eukaryota > Metazoa > Chordata > Mammalia > Chiroptera > Craseonycteridae > Craseonycteris > Craseonycteris thonglongyai. The sequence goes on along the minus strand of PVKE010009325.1, from coordinate 8,005 downwards.
AACCCATATGCTCAACCGTGACGCAACTGGTAACTGCTGGGATGACCCAGTGGCAAAGATTCTCGTCTCCCATGTGGGAGGCCTCAGTTCGGTTCCTATCCCACACGGCCCCACACCCACCTGTGTGGAATAAAACCATGTTGAAAACTAATGATGTACAACTATGGAAACGGCTCTGGGCCCTCCCCCTTCTCTCTGTCTCTCTCTTTGCCTCTTCTCTCAAAACAACAACAACAAAAATAGATAAATCTTCAAAAAAAGGACTATCTACAATTATTTTAAAAGGCTATTAAAATGTTCTTCCATTTTCTAAATTGTCTGTATAAGACTGATTTTTTTCATATGCTCCACAGATGGAATGCAAGCAGGTCTGAGATTCAGCTATCTTTTATTCAGCTTGATATTAAAGAGGTTCGCAAAAATGTAAAACATGGCCGCTCTTCTAATTTTTTGTTTGCTTTGGATAATATAAACATTTTTGTTGTTGTTAGAGTTATTTAGGTTACCATGTAGTTGACTTAATTGTTATTTTTAATAAGTTTATAAATATTTCAAATTTTTAATAGCTATAACCCACATAACCAAAAGAACTTTGGGGTCCTTGATAATCTCTAAAGTATAAAGGGTCTTCTAAGACCTGGAGGGAACCAGAGCTCTGTCCCCCCAGATGTGCCTTTTGAGATACTGAGTTTCAGCTGGTTTTTAATTGAGAAACAGAAGACTCAGAAGGAATCTCTGACCCTCCCTCTTCCTGCCTAAAGGCACTCAGATGGGAAAACCTGCTTCAGGACGGGAACCCTAGTATGCTCACCTCAGCCTGTTGGAGCCAGTGTGCAGACGGGACCCCAGCAGAACCAGCCTGCCAGAGCCCCCCTTATCCCATTGTTTCGGGGCTCCCCAGCAGGAATTGCCACACATTTGCCCTTTCTCCTCTTCCTCTGAACTTCTGGCCTCCCCTCTGAGACCCCAAGTCCCCGCCCCCGCCTCCAGTGTCCAGAATGGCAGGCGAGGCTCAGCTGCCCAGTGCGCCTTTGGGTCCCCGAGTGGTCACCTGGGACATTTTCTCCTGCTGCTCTGTGCCTGTTACTAGCACTTGGAGTATTAGCCCAGCTAGAAGGACGCAGATGGTGGGAAGAAGGTGACTGTCTTGCTCCCTGGCCCCAGGCCAGAATGCTTCAGAGCGGCTGTTTTAGATCCTATGGCGAGGCCTGACCATTCCAGTCAGAGCCAGTGGGATGGCTTCAGGGGCCTTTCTGTCTGTGGAAGCGTTACTTCCACCCCTGCATGACTCACGAAAGCAGATCAGAACAGGAGCGTAAAAGCGATGTGGTCATGGGGAATGTCCCGGAGCTTACTAAAAGAGTGAGCCCCTCAGAGGTGTAAGTGTTCTCTGTTTACTATCAGCGCACGGTAGGGATCTGCCTCACTCCTCACCGCTTCTAGCTCCCACTCACCGGTCACCTGTGCCGTGACCTGAGGCTGGAGTGTTGAAGGGAAGGGCCAGCCCCTGGGAAGGTGGGCAGGGCCGAGTGCTTGCCAGGAAAGGCTTTGTCATTTTATTTTCCCATCAGCACCATCCTCCTGGGATCTTTCCGTGTGACAGATGTTATTCAGTGTAGGACCGTCAAGGAGACTTCAGAGAAACTTCTACAGAAATAAAAACGAAACATCCACGTAAGGATTTGAAGCTGAGGCGGGGGCCCCAGGCTGCTCAGGACCTACGCGTTATGACTGGCGGGACTGTCTATAAAGGCTGGTAGAGTGAACTTGAAATACAGAAGAGACAGATGGGAGTCTCAGACACAGATTCCTGTTCCCCAAAACCTCATAACGCCGCAGGATGTGCGAACGATCCAAGGCCTCCCCGAGTTCATACAGCACGTGGCCGGGCAGCCCTGGTCCAGTGCTCGGACATGCACCCCCGAGAGCCCATCCGCTCTCACCTTTGTCGGAGGGGTTCAAGGGACTTGACCCCTGACCTCCTGCCGGGGGTGGGGGCGGGGGTCGGGAGTGAGCACCCCTCCTTGCTCGTCACCGCCGCCTCTCACTGGACCCCTTCCCACGGACTGACTGCTGGGTCGTGAAAGGCAGCGCCTTCAGGTTAAGGGGTTCCAAGGAGGGGGGGCTTGTGTGTTTCGGTTCCCAGCGTGCTCCCCTGAGACCGCCAGAGCCATGGTCCCAAACGGATCCCCACCCCAGAAAGGCTTAGGATTTGAATCTCAGTGTTGTTCTTTCAGATTTGAATGTCATTTTAAAACCTTTACAGAAAAATTTGACCCCTGGCTTTTCTCTAGGGGGTGAGTGAAGCGAGTTCGGGGGTGAGGGAGGGAGGTGTGGAGTAGCTCCCCGTGGCCGTGGGCGTGTGTCGAGTTTTGGGAACCCACATTTACAGTCACGTTCCTTACCTCCAGCCAGGTATCTGTAATGATCACTTTGGGGAAAGGGCTTTTTCACATGTGTGCAAAGATCCTTAAGAGTTGGTGTCATTTTAGGCTCTCAGGTGCCGTTTGAGTGAATTTATTTGCGTTACGTTTTCATAGGACTCCTGATCCCTGCTTTGCGAAGACAAGCAAGTTTATGGCTTTTTTTTTTTTTTTTTTTTTTATGTGTTTACAGGGTTGGCCCTTAGCCCAAGAGAGATTTTTCATCTTTTGTTTGAACAGATGTGTAAACAAGAGCATTGCTGCCTCTGAGACGCCACTATTTGGGGGGGAAGGAAGACAAGAGGGAAAGAGCGCCCGCATCCTCAGGCTTTGTGGTTCAGCTGGTGTGGTCGGGCCAGTGTGGGGCCCGGGGTCACACGCGTACCCACGGGGAGCAGTGACCCCAGTGTGAAGCCCAGTGCTGTTCTCGGGGACCAGGTTAGACCAGAGAGCTTCCCTGTGGCTGGCAGGTCCCCTGGGGAGCTTAGACTCAAGAGCTTCAACGCTTCCCCTCAGGCCTCTCAGGGGGCTGAGCCCCGAAGACCTTCCAGTGCTGAGATGGGCACCCTCCTTCCTGCTTCCAGCTTCCTCAGTTGCTCCTTAAGCCCCACCACCTGGTCACAGGAAGACCCGGGTGGGTCACTGTTCCAGATGCCCTGCCCTTGGTTCTGGTTCTGGCTGTCTGTCAGCTTTTCCTGGAGAAACCAGCTCCACAGGCAGGCTCCACCCAGACTTGCTCCCGAAAGCACCTCGGGAACCTGCCCATCCTGTCGGGCTGTCCTGTGTCCCTGTGCGCCCCCCACCCCCCACCTCAAGGCTCCTCCGCTCCAGGGGGCACCAATGAGCTGGGGAGAGAGGAGGCCTTATCTGCACCAGCTGTCCCTGCGTCTCCAGGCATCACATCACAGACATGGCATAAACGGGCATGCCCGAACGAGTGTGAGTCCAGTTCCCGTAATCGCCCTTGCACTTGGCTTTATAATCAGTTATAACTGTCACTACATTTGCAACTGCACTAGGGCACTACTTTCTTTTCATTCATCTCATTTTCTTGTAATGTAAAATAAATGCATCCGACATCTTTCAAATTTATCTTTAAAGGTCAGCATTTTTCGCTTTTTAATAGTTTTTTTAAGATTTAAGAGATTATGTCTTTAAGGAAAGTACTTCTAATATTTTGTGTTTGCCCAACTCTCAGTAGATTTTGAAAGACAAAATTTGTATTTTCATTACAAATGGCACTAAAGAGCATATACCGGTAGTTATGTCTTATGTGTTGTCTTGTGTTAGGCTATTTCAGTAAAATGAACCTAAATATAAGTTGAGATAAATGATTTCTTTTAAAAAAGAAAAAGAAAAATATCTAAATGTGCTTTCTTTTAAAGAAATGGGCTTGTCAATTTTAAGTCCCTTAAGGGAATTTTATATATGTATATGTAAGGGCACTTTGTATCTCTGTGTTTGTAAATCTTCATTCTCAACTGCAGAGCATGATGGCAGGAACGTAATAAGTGCTTAGTAAATATTTGTAAAATGAAAAGCCTTTCTGTACCCACCTTCATCAATCTGTGCCACTTCAATCTCACTGAGCTCCTATAAAAGAAAAATGTGTCACCAGCAAGAATCTGTCTAGTAAACTATTGCAGTTCTTGGATGCCTGAAAATGGTCTCAAATGATAGTTTCACTGGGTATAGAATTCTAGGTTGACGGGTTTTTTGTTTGTTTGTTTGTTTTGTTTTGTTTTTTTGTCTGCATGTTGAAAACATTATCTTCTCATGATGGTGGTGGTATTAATTAGAAGTCTGCCTTTAGTTTGATTGTCATTTCTTTGTGGAATATCTTGTCTTTTCCTTCGGTTTTGTTTGTTTGTTTGTTTGTTTTAAAGATCTGTGGTATGACAAGGTACACATCTATTTTCAGTTTTTCCACTAGAGATTCTCCTTTTTTACTTTGAGTATTCTTGCCTTCTTCAATTCTCTGCCATTATCTCTTTGGCATTATTTCTTCCATTTCCTCTGTCCTTTCCTCCTGGTATTTTAGATATTTTTGGTATGCCTTTTGTCTCTTAATTTTGTGTCCTCTTTTTCTTCCTTTATGTCTCCTGCCCTCCTTTTCTCTTCCTCCTTTCTTTTCTCTCCCTCCCTCCATCCATCCATTCTTCTCTCTCTTCTTTCTTTCTTATTTAATCTCTGGACTGCATTCTGAGTAATTTTATTCTACCAGGTATCCACTATCTTTGTAGGGCTGTTTATTCAGCTATTTAACTCATATTTTGAGTTTGTTTCAGCCTGTGGTTTTCATTTCAGAACTGTATTTTCACTTTATAGTTTGTATTTGGTGATTTCTCAGATCTGCCTGTATAACACTCAGTTTCTTTCTAATGGAGTCTATCCCTTCCTTTGTCTTTGTGGAGTTGCTAGTGATTTAAAGTCTATTTCAGATTGCTTTATTATCTGCAGTTCCTCAGGCATGGATTCTCACAGTTGTTTCATCTGTCCACTTTCATGGTGGTGGATTTTATAGGTTCTTTATCATTTTTGTCTGAACTCCTCTCACCCCCCACCCTACCCCTTTGGAATCACATGTGTCCTCTAGATTATGGAATTCTTCCTATGGTACTTTTTTGTGTTTACCCCTCATTGAGATCTATGGTTTTTATTGCTTCTAGGCTAGTTCTTTATGCTAATTTTTAGATTAGATTTTCCATACCGCCCAGCTGCTACATAATCAGATTCCACAAATAACACAGGCTGGGGTATTCCATTTTTCTCACCAGTGATTCTACCTAGAGTAGGAAGGTAGCCTGCTTCTATCCTATGTCTCTAGTGGGTTTCCTGGCTTTAATTTGCAAGTTTGGATAGCCTCTCAATTCCTGCTGTGTTTTTGGTTTGTTTGTTTTTGAGTTCGGAGAGTTAAATCATTTTCACGTCCCCTCTACACATGGGGTCCTGCGGACTGTAACTTGGACCTTATCCTTGGAGGCTACTGAGCTTCAGCCCCGCTCACCACTGTGTTACTTCTTCGATTTTGTTACCTAAAGAGTTTCCTTTTTTTACTCCTAACTCAGATATAATTGTATTGTTGTTGTCAAATCATATCCAGTGTTTTCTTTGGGGAATGAGATGGCAAATTTCCACATAGTCGCTATACCATTTTGTCAGGGAAATTGGCACCATATAGTTTAAAGTGATGTTTTCTTGACCTACTGTTTTTAACAGTTTATGTTAAGCAAGCAGCCCACTGTCTATAAAATAAATATGGTTCTATCTGTAATTTCAGTCAACTGATGTTAGCATCTTAATATCACTAAATATTCTTGTAACGCAGTAGAGATGAACAGTAGGATTTGTGAAAATGATTTCTGATTTATCATATAAAGTTTGTTATTTCTTAAGTTTGACTACTTATGTAAAATTAAATAACAAAGTCCGGCTAATAATTTTGAGAGAAATTACCGAATTTACATTTTTTTTAATATCCCATTTTTATGCCATTATTTATGTGGCCATTCATTTTTATCCTTATTTAGGATAGTGGACGTCAGCATGTGTCTATATGCCCACAGTCTTGACAATAGAAGCATCATATTATTGCCATTCCTTTAAGAAAGATCTATCTGTACCTTGTATCTTAAACTATAGATATAATAGAACTATCAGCATTGCCATTACTTTTATATCTTTAAGAATGTTCTGAAAGATACTCTTTTTAAATATCTAGGTTGACATCATCTGACAGTGATACACATCCGCTGGAGAATATCTCGGTTAGAAAGAGTAATGGGAGAAAGTAGCAAAGCCTCATTTGACCAAAAATAACTGTTTTCTGAGACTTCGTTTTTGCTTCCTTCTATTTTTTTCAGACATGTAGAGAAAAAATGAAGGCAGATAAATCGACACATCCACAGAAGGGACAGCCACCAGGTGAAGGGGACATCTCTGGTCCCCTTCACGTCTCACATCCTGTGAGCCAGAAGAAGAAGCAGGTATATCGCACCGAGCAGGCCACCTTTATAGTCGGAGAGACGCCAAGCGGGATCCGCAGGTAGGTCATCCAGAACAACATGGCACTTGGAGAACAATTCTCGAAATACAGCTCCTTAGTTCAATACACAGAGCGTTTGAATTTTAACCACACCGGGCATCTGAAAGTATCCAATCCAGAAAAATCTGAATTTATACACATTAAAAAAATAATGTCCAGATATTTTAGATGTTTCTAGAAAGCTAACCCCGGAATCGAACAGTGGAATCACGCGGTACAGGTAAGTGACGTGCTTACATGCATTATATTCATCCACCCATTGAACGTTCGTTGAGCACCTAATACGCACCCGGGCCTCGTGCTGGGTGCTGCACGCACAGTGCGGGAAGGAGATGCGGAGCTGACAGTGCCGTGGGCTGGGGTTGGCCTTGAACCTTTAAGTCTTCAGAAGCCAGAATGACTTACAGTTGCGGAACGGTGTGTCACAAGAGAGAACAGCGGGATCGGCAGGGGTGCGGCGGCCTTTCCACTGGGTCGGCAGGGAAGCTCTCCCTGCACAGGCGACAACTGAGTTGAGTCCCGAAGTGTAACTGAGCAGAGAGCCCGAGTGAGAACCCCCCTGAGCAGGGAAGAGGGCGGAGTGTCTGAGGACCTGGGCGACCAGCCTACCATGTGCAGTAAGCCAGGCCGGCAGTGGCCTGGGATGAAGGAGGGCGTGTGGATGGGGCCGGAGTGGGCGGGCTGCGGCGGTCTTGGAAGGGGTTTCCTTCTGCTCCTAGAAGAGGGCAGAGGGGCCTAGGGGAGACCACAGGGGAACAGCGGGTGTGGGCTGCAGGCGTGGTTGCCATGGAGACACATGGATCTGTGTGGTGCTGGACTGGTTGTCAGGACAGAGGGAAAACAGGATTACCCTTCCTGTTTTGAGCAGCAGATTGGATTTACTGCATGGGGGAAACTAGGAGAGGACCAGTTCAGAGTTAAAAAAAATGTGTCCTGAGCCCCTTTTGCTCATGTTAAACTTGAGGTTCCATGGACGTGTCACAGAGGCACGGATCCGCGCGCGGCTCTGGGGTCCGGGCATGGAGATGGGAAATCGGAAGTCACGAGCATCAGGATTCCAAATGGTTTTTCGGGGCCACAGGACTGTGAGAGTAGCGAGGAGCAGAGGGGAGAAAAGCCGCAAGGCTGAGCGTGGAAGCGATGGGCTGAGCATGGAGGCGATGGGCTGAGCGTGGAGGCGACAGGGCTGAGCGTGGAGGCAACAGGCTGAGGAGGCGACAGGGCTGAGCGTGGAGGCGACGGGCTGAGCGTGGAGGCGACAGGCTGAGCGTGGAGGTGAGCGTGGAGGCGACAGGCTGAGCATAGAGGCGACAGGACAGGCTGAGCGTGGAGGCAACAGGGCTGAGGTTGGAGGTGATGGGCTGAGCGTGGAGGCGACAGGGCTGAGCGTGGAGGCGACAGGCTGAGCGTGGAGGCGACAGGCTGAGCGTGGAGGTGAGCGTGGAGGCGACAGGCTGAGCATGGAGGTGACAGGACAGGCTGAGCGTGGAGGCAACAGGGCTGAGGTTGGAGGTGATGGGCTGAGCGTGGAGGCGAC
>PVKE010009324.1:0-45168 GCA_004027555.1 Craseonycteris thonglongyai | reverse complement strand
CGGAGGATTGGAGGGCTCTAGCGAGTAGTTTAAGCAAGGGAGGGGCAGGAGTCATAGGGGAAAGGTCACTGAGCAGAAAGTTTTTAGCTCCAGGCCAAACCGCAGGGGATGTATGTGACTTCTGAACTGGTGCTCTTTTGGGGAAGTCAAAGTTCTTAGAAATGGAGTTTTCTTTGTTAACCTGGATGGTCCCCAACAAACCATTCCTGGGCTCATGTCTAGTTCTTTCTTGCAGGCTATGGTCTTTCATGGGCTTTTGGATTGTTACTCTATGACCTCAATATTCTCATAGGAATGAAAAACATCACAAACTTACTGTTTGGCTTTTCTTGTAATATTGGGAGTAGCACTGTTCTTTATGGTCCTGTTACCGAGTGGTAAAGGGCTCAGTTCTTTTTCCAGACACGGTGAAGAATTACAGATCAACAAAACAAAGGAAATCAAAGTAAAACTTTATTGAGATATCAAGAGAGAAATAAACCAAGTCAAGAGAGACAATGGTTAAAAGCTGTTACATGGTAAATGTGCTACTTTTAACAATGTACGGCATAACCTAGATTCCTATAACCTGGACTTGTAACTTTGTTTTAGCTCAGGTGGGAGCTCTTTTTCAAAGTATGATTAAATCATCCTAACCTTTTTTTTTTTTCCTTCCTATTCCTTCATTAATCATTTAAAATGGATGCAGAAACTTTAAAACTGGTAAGTTTATCTTGTATTAAGTAACTGAGACTTTTTAAATTATATTACTTGTTCTACTGCTTTTGTCAATTGATATTCCCATAGCCCTTTTGAAAAATTGTTTTTCATAGAAATTAAGTTGTATGCCCTTTGGCTGTACAACTTCATCTTTACTTCTGAATCACGTTTAGATTCCTTGTACTTGTATATAGGCCTAATTGTTCATGTGGCTTAGCTAAGGTTTCCTAAAGCATCTTCTAGTAGCTGTTTATAAAATAAAATTTGAGTTGTTTAAGAGAGAGACAGAGAAAATTATATCAAAGGGTGTGGCAATTGAGCTTTATATTGTGGGTTCTGAGCCAGCCCTATATGTGACTTACAGACTTGGGTCATATGACATACAGATTTGGATCATTTAATTGAAATGTGTTGGTTATATAATTACTTTTTTTTCTGTGCAGGCCCTTACCCAGAATGCATACAGAAAACCCTGTAAGGTAGGGTAGGGCAAAACTGCAATGTCAATTTATTGTAACTATGTTATAAGACTAAGGTTAAGCCAGGGTCAAGCTTTAATATTCTGTGCAGGTATCAAAAACCAGATAATTCTGATTGGATTTTTTTTCCCTCTTATTAGGATGTTCTAATCACAAAACTCATCCCTGGGGGTTGGACCTGGGTGGTCCTTGGGATGGATCTGGGTGGTGGGAAGCTCTGGGTACATTATCACCCATGCTTCCTGTCACTCGTGCCTACCTTCTGCCTCACAATCCACGCTCCAGTCCCACCTGCAGTGGAAATCAAACGTACTGTAATGTCTTTTAATTCAATTAATATAGAAAGAAAGGAAAAAAGGTAAGAAAGTTGTTTAATTAAAAACAAAATATAAAGTCTCAACCAGTTGGTCCTAGGACATGTGTTTATAATAAAGCAAATGATGGAAATCTCAGACCCCTGGCCAGAGCTACTCAGAGTATACAATGAGGTCTCAGAGGAAGAATACTTCTTACAGAAATTGGACCCAAGACATTACTAATGACCTAAAGTGACTTAAGTGAGGTGTTCTTTTTGGAACTTCAGTATCAGGTATTTATGATTATTTATAATTACTTGATTCCATTTCAAACTGTTCCTATTTTTGCCTCTCATATAACTATCAGTCCAGAATCTGATTTTTCATTGGGTAAATCTTTTTGTGTCTGCTTAGTCCATTTCTTTCTTTATTGAAAAAGAAAAATATATATGTAAATTTGATCTAATTCTGTCCTTTAATAGACATTGTTCTGGTACTACTGTGAACTCAACAACTGTTTTATGCCATATCACTAGTCCACATATTCAGAGGATAAAGAATATGATTGGCACAACTAATCTCATCAGCCTTGAAAGATAAAAGTTTTTCTCCCAGCAACATCAAAATCTAGTGTTGTGGATTAACTGTTCTTAGTAAAATATTGCAACCAAGAGATACCTTAAGGAATTAGTTAGGACTTGTCCCTTAACAAGCAAAATGTGGCAATATCTCATAGAACTGGGCTGAGTACAACTGGTAGTGCCTTCCAACATGCAACTGCATGTTAAACCCAAACAAGCGGGTTTAAAAATACATTTTAATCACACTCAACTGCTACAAACCAATCAAGAATTAACTCATGTCCTCTGTCTCCTTTGTACTTGCACTTGATATTGCAAGACAGCATTAGAGAAAAGAATATATTATCTGAAATCTTAAACTCATGTTTCAGAAAGCAGTACTCTTGTTTTCCTACATTTGTATTCTCCTTTATATAATGGCTATTTCAGACTTTTTCATTCTTCTCAGTCATGTTTGTATCAGGATCCCTTCATTTTGAAAAGATTTCACTTCGTCTTTACACACAGCATATAGACGCAATCACATGGGAAATTACTCAACGTCTTGATAATGTTAAAGAACAAAATTCAACCAAGTATATTTGAAGATCTAATTGGTGTTTAATTAGTAAGTGATCCATCAATTAGACAGTCTACTATAGAGCAAATAGAAGGGCTCTTTGAGGGATTGTGCAAAATCGAAGGTTATTGTAGGAAGAAGGATGGGTCAGGGAACTATTATCAAAAGAGAGGGAAAGGAATGGCAAAGCTTTTTGTTGTGCAGATTGCCTCTTCTTTCTATTGGCCCTGGGAATAGAGAGAGCCCAGTGAACAGATTACCTCACTGGTGTTGACTAGAAAATTCCAGACTAAATGATGAAGATTATACTTCTGGGAGAGGTTGAAATTGCGATTAAGTCAGATATTAAATCAATGTTTCTTGTCATGGGCTTAGCACAAGTGATGCCACTTTGGACTTGCAGTTTTCTTGTTTGTTTGTTTGTTTGTTTGTTTTGTTTTGTTTTGTTTTGTTTTTTAACATTATTAAAACTAAATATTTAGAATCTGAATTCATCCTTTTCTCATCCATCCTAGTTCCAATACAATAGTTAAATTTTCCAATTCCTATACCTGTTTTCCTCTCTCTACTTCATATATATTTTTATTTTCTGACACCATAATTAACTGATTATTCAATAGCGGTTATTTTTAAACACTATTCACTGGTTCTGTTCATTTATACAAACTTAAATCTTTCCCAACAACAAATACAATTTTACTTTACACAGCCCTCCTCCATTACTATATTGCCTCATCGCTACAATTCAAAGATAATTTTCTAAAAGATTGAATTTTCAATCTTTGATGTTCATAATTCCTTGTTGCCTCTCTCTGTACTTTGAACACTTTGAACACTGTCTTCCTTTTGACTAAATCCAATGGGTGCTTTTATGCTGTTATGCTACTTAAACTCTGAGGTTCGATGAGATTTTTTTTTTTAATTTGATATGTCTCTAAATATTTGGATAACACTTCCTAGTCTCTTATGAGAATCCCTTTTCTATACTTATTTCTTATAGCTATAATTTTCAAGAATCTGTCAATTTAATCTTTTATTAATCTAAACAGGCTTCATGGACAATATCATACAATACTTTATCTTTAATAACATACAAATTCTGACAATTAAGTTCACAAATTCATCCTAGTAAAAGTACTACCTACCTCATAGCTGAATATCAATCACTATGGTCACCATTGAAGTACTTCACTTGGGAAGCTATGCACCAAAACCAGTGCCTGATCCACCCTTCAAAGCAATTCTGGAACTTTTTTTTGGAATGGTCACAACCATCATGGTATTATCCTTGATGTCCTGAATGTCATCCAAATATCTTCCATTCAATATTTCCTTTATCTTCAGGTAAAGAAAAAGTAATTGAGGACCAGATCAAGTAAGTAAGGAGGGTATTTTTATACTGTTATTTGTTTACAGGCTAAAAGGTCCCTCACAGACAGTGCTGTGTGAGCTGGTGCATTGTCATGATGCAAGAGCCATGAGTTCTTGGTGACAAGTTCAAGTCATTTTTATCTAACTTTTTCATGCAGCCTTTTCAGCACTTCCAAATGGGCATGCTGTCCGGTTGGTAAAAATTCATAATGAGCAATCCCTCTGATATCAAAAAGGTTAGTAACATTATTTTGTCTCTTGATTTGAACTGATGAAAATTCTTTTTGGTCATGGAGAATTGGCTGACTGCCACTGTGCACTTTGATGCTTTGTTTCAGGGTTTTATTAATACACCCTTGGTTCATCACCAGTGATAACATGGCTCAAAACATCATTGTGCCTGTTCAAAAGGTCTTGGCAAATTCAAGTTCTGGCATTCTCAGGACAGCACACAAAAACATTCAACAACAATAATGAACACCACTCAGCAAGACACTACCGTACATCAACACGAGCACAGCTATAAGATACTGATGTATCAAGGTTATGAAACCTTACCAAGTTGTTTGTACTGTGCTGCCAATGTAAGCACAAAGTGAACAGTTCATGGACTTAATTGTCAGATCTCATATTGTATTCTGATTAAATTTCAAGACAATATTTTATCCTAGGTTTTTTATTTTCTTTTTTCTGAAACTCATGACTCATAAAACTTTCAACTGGACAGCATTTTTTGGATATCCTATGGGCTAATGCTATGTTGGTACCCAAACTTTGACTATTTCTTCTAAATATCTTTTTTTTTACCTTTCCAATTTTAATAAATGATATTAATAATTTCATAGAATGATTTTGATATACAATCATGTAAATATAGGTATGCACGTATTTCATATATTTGTTTTGTGGATTGATTGCAAAAATATAAATTTGCTCTTCTTAATAAAAAACATATAAAAACTACTCTTTAAAGTTATCTTTTCCACAGGCTACCAGAGGAAATAAATATCCAAAAAAATTTTTGGTAATGTTAATATTTAGGATATGTATTTCAATATATATAAAAGTATATAAAATGTGCATCCTACTAATTATATCATTTTAGAGTAACTATACATGTGCAAGTAAAAAATATTTTAGCATGATATCTGTACACTATATATAGAAAATGGTAATTTTCTTTATATACACTTCTTTCAAAACTATCTTTAATTCAGAGAAATTGCGGAGGGCAATTGATTTCTAAAAATTGTAAAGGTGGGGGATGCCAGGATGGCTTAGTGCAGGGATTCCCAACCCCGTGCCTGCGGGCGCCATGGCGCCCGTGGCCCTATTTGTGTGCACCCACCATTATTTGACTGCATCAGAAGTTTTTCATAAACACTACGTAAAACTATACTTTATTTCTATACATTTGTTAGAATTTTAAAATACTGTTTGAGTATCTACACAGGTTTATTATATTCGTTGGTATGTTTGCGATATCGTATGTATAAGTTTTCCCCTAGCTTTCGCCTTTGTACATGTCGCGTCTTGTTGAGCCGCTGCGCTCTTTAAACTCTCCTCCCCCCAACCGGGAGACGCCAAGTTGCCATTTTGATTGCGGTTGCTGGACTGATCGGGTCGTGACGGTTAGCTAGGATCACAGTGTTTTGATATATTCGATTTTAAATGAACTAAAAGTGAGGTCGGTAATCTATTATTATGGTGGCAATTTGATATGATATTGTAGTTCTATAACTATTTTTATTTTTTTAGTCCTAAAATGAGTGGACCAAATAAGAGAAAACGAACCTATAATTTTAACACAGACTGGGAGGAATCATATTGTTTCATTAATTTAAAAGGTAAATGTGTTGGCCTGTTGTGTGGCAGTAGTATTGCAGTGCCGAAAAAACATAATGTTGAACGTCACTTTCAGACAAGTCATACCACTTTTGATACAAATTATCCACTTAAATCTGAAGTAAGAAAGAAAAAAACAAATCAACTAAAATGAGGTTTAACTACTCAACAGACTGTTTTCACTAGACATGTGGAAAAATCTAAAAAGGCAACCATTGCTTCTTTCAAAATTTCTCACATGTTCGCAAAGAAGAAAAAACCTTTCCAGAATGGTGAATTGTTAAAAGAAGCATTTCTGACTGCTGCTGATTGTTTGTTTGAGGAATATTCTAACAAGTGTGAGATGATGTCGGCGATACAAGACCTACAATTGTCAAATAAAACAGTCACAAGAAGAATACACGCAATTTCAAAAGACTTGCAAACTCAGTTAAAGACTGACTTGGAAATATGTGACTGCTTCTCTCTGCAATTTGATGAGTCAACAGATATATCAAACACCGCACAGTTGGCAGTTATGGTGAGGATGGTATTTAGTAACTTCACAGTAAAAGAGGAGCTGTTGCAAATATTACCAATGAAAGGACAGACAAGAGGTGAGGATATTTATAAAACTTTCAGAACATATGCCAGGCCGATAAACATGCCTTTGCATAAGTTGTCTGCGATAACTACCAATGGGGCACCAGCAATGGTTGGTCAAAACAAAGGATTGATTGCCCTTTGCAGGAAAGATGAATCATTTTCAAACTTTATGTCCTACCACTGTCTTATCCATCAGGAAGCTTTGTGTTGTAAAATACTGCCCTTTGAACATGTTATGAAAATAGTCACAAAGATAATCAACTCTATTCGAGCAGCTCCATTGCAACACCGACTTTTCAAGGCCCTGTTAGAAGATACTGAAGATAAAGAACACGATCTCATCCTGCATACTGAAGTACATTGGCTCAGTAAAGGTGAAGTTCTTACAAGATTTGTGAACTTAATTGAAGAAATAAAAACCTTTATACATGATAAAAATGAAAATTAGGATGAGCTAACAGACTCTTGCTGGCTGGTGGATTTGGGTTTTCTTGCTGACACCATGGAAAAATTAGATTCTTTCAATTTGGAGTTGCAGGGAAAAGACAAAAATATGGCTGAAATGATAAGCTCTGTAAACGCATTGAAAGCGAAATTGACTTTGTTGATATCACATCTGCATATCAGGTCTCTTGTGCACTTCCCATATATGAGGAAAATGCTAGGTAACAATGAATTAAACGTGTCATTATTTATTGAGACCCTGAAAGTGCTTCAAAAACAGTTTGAAGAGAGATTTCTGCAGTTTACAAATATCGAGCCAATTGTCTCCTTCTGCATCAATCCTTTTACTTGCCAAATAAATGTAAATAGAACTAGCCGCATGTATTGCAGACTTTGTTCAGGGGAAAGCAGAAGAACTAGAGTTAGAAATTTTGAACCTTAAGAACGATATTTTGCTAAAATCCTTAATATCAGAGGACTTATGGAACATAGTCGACAAATAAAGGTTCCCATTTAAAAAAAAAAGCGGCATATAAAATCAAATCGTTTTTCGGGTCAACGTATTTATGCAAATCTTTGTTTTCAAACATGAATTTAATAAAATCACGATATAGATCTCGACTTACTGATGAGCATCTTAACAATTGTTTGCTAACAGGGTTGTTGTCATACTCTCCTAATTAAGAGGCACCGGCCAATGAAATGCAATGCCAAAGATCACACTGACAGATTGGTTTTTTTTATGTTTTCTTTTGTTTTTTTAAATGATTTTATTATACATGTGTTTTTTATTTACTTTGTATTATGTTTTGTATATATGTTTCTTTGTGTGTACATAATTTGTACAATAAATTTATTATTAAAAAATTTTTTTTTATTATTTTTTATTCTTGTTCAATAATAAATATTCTTAGAAATAGCTGGTGCCTGCGGCCCTACCGATATTTTAGAATGTGCCCTAGGGTATAAAAAGGTTGGGAACCCCTGGCTTAGTGGGTTGAGTGCTCGCTTTGTGGCCCTGGGTCTGAGGATCAGGTCCCAGACACAGTTCGTGCAGATCCATGTGCTGAGCTGGGGTGTGCCTCCAATTCAGCTCTAGATCGTGCCCATGCAGGGGGGCCCCAGCCTAACTCCCACCCTGCATAGCCCTGCGCCCACCTGTAGAATGAAACTACAGTATACGGAAAAAACTGACATGCTGTGGCTACGGAGACTGCTCTGGGCCCTAGCCCTTCTCTCTGTCTCTTTCTCTCTCTCAGTCCAAAAAATAAATAAATAAATAAAAGCAATAAAAATAAATCTTTAAAAAGGAATCATCAAGGTAAGCCTGAAAGAAAAAAAAATACCCTTTCTCTAAAATTGCATTTAAAAAAAAATTTATTAAATGTATTGGAGTGACATTGGTTAGTAAAATTATATAGATTCCAACTGTACAATTTTATTTTGCATTATTTTTATACTAGGGCTGTCCAAAAAAAATCCAGCCATTTTCAATATAACAAGAATGGGTCCATGGCTGGACACTTTCCTGACAGCCCTTGTATTGTATTGTATAATCACCACGGAGTCAGTTCTCCTTCCATCACTATATATTTAACCCCTTTTGCCCCATTTCTATCAATCCCTCTCTCCCCTTACCCTCTGATAATCACTACATTTGTCTGTGTTTATGAAATTTTGTTTGTTCATCTTGTTTGTTTTTGCTTTGAGTTTTTTATACCACATATGAGTGACATCCTATGGTTCTTGACTTCTTGTGTCTAACTTTTTTCACTTAGCACGATAATCTCAAGATTCACCCATGTTGTCACAAATGGCAGTATTTTATCTTTTTTTATGGACAAGTAATATTCTATTGTATATACATACTACATCTTCTTGATCCAG
Source organism: Craseonycteris thonglongyai (assembly GCA_004027555.1). Lineage (NCBI taxonomy): Eukaryota > Metazoa > Chordata > Mammalia > Chiroptera > Craseonycteridae > Craseonycteris > Craseonycteris thonglongyai. The sequence goes on along the minus strand of PVKE010009324.1, from coordinate 36,422 downwards.
TCATCTATTGAAGGACATTTTGGTTGTTTCTATGTCTGACACCTGTGAATAATGCCACAGTGATCATAGGGGTTCATATATCTTTATGGCTAAATGTTTTCAGATTTTTTGAGTAGATACCCAGAAGGTTTACTGGCTTGTATGGTACTTTTATTCTTAAATTTTGAGAAAGCTCTATATTGTTTTCATAGTGGATGTTGTGATTTATATTCCCATCAGCAGTATACAAGGGTTCCTTTTTCTTCACAGAATTTCCAACACTTATTACTTGTCAATAATAGCCATTCGGACAGATGTAAAGTGATATGTCATCATGATTTTGATTTGCATTTCCCTAATAGCTGGTAAATTTGAGCACTTTTTCTTATATCTGTTGGTTGGTTATTTGTCTTCTTGGGAAAAGTATCTGTTCAGATCCTCTGCCCATTATTCAGCTGGATTATTTGTTTGTTTGTTTGTTTTGTTGTGTAGTTGTATGAGTTCAAGCATAATTTTTAAGCACTTTTTTTTCCTGAGGTTTTTTTCTCCCACTTATCATATTCTTTTCTCAATATATAATGCTTATTATAATTCTTAAAGATTTATTTTTATTGTTTTAACAGAGAGAGAGAGAGAGAGAGAAGGGGAAGTGACCAGAGCAGTCTCCATAGTTTCATATCATTAATTTTCTACATAGTTTCATTCCACAGGTGGGGGCAGGGCAGTGAAGGGCAGAAACCGGCCAGGGTCCTCCCACTTGGGAGGCAAGCCCTTGAGAGCTTGGACCCCATGCCCAGGCCAGGAGACAAACCAGGGGCCTCCCACATAGGAGGCTCAGGAGGCTCACCCCGGTGAGAACCAAACTGGGGACACACATCAGTTCAGCATATAGGTCTACAAGGGGCTGGGGCTGGGATTCAAGCCTTGGTCCCCAGGGTTGCAAGACAAGTGCTTACCCCCCTGAGCCATCCCGGCATCCCCTTGTTTCAACTCTTATATCTCTTTCTGGAGCAGTAAATATATACAGTTGATCAGTACATTGACCTTTATAATATGCAAAACCTCTAAATATTCTAAATAGCAATTATTAAAAATTACTTATATCTAGAGAAATGCATTTTATCTTTTTATGGTAATAACAGTAATGCTGTGAATGTAAGTGGATATGAATATATATGTGTATAATAGTGACTTCAAATACTACTTTTCTTATATCCTAATGCAGAAGAAAAACTCAATAAATAATTGTTTAGTTAGATTCAATCATATAGTATGGTTTTTGTATCTCCAAAGTGAAACTTAACTAACAAAATTAGTTTCCATTTGATGAGGTAAACACATTTTTTACTCTTATATTGTAACCGATGACACAGCTGAATTATATTACTTTCTGAGAGTGACTAATCATCTTAATTTATCTGGAAGAAACATGACTTTCTTCTGAAGAAATGAGAATTAAATTATTTTCTCCAGAGATTTTTATACTCTACTGTCCTTTACACTGGAAGAGTACAATACAGACTCACATAAATAAATGGCTTTAGATATATTCAGTTATTTCATTCTATAGGTATTTAGTACTTGTTACAAACCGCTATCTCTGCTAAGACTACTAAAATATTCTCTGGAAACTTGATTAAAAAGATTTATTTTGAGGATGCTAGTAAAATAAGCATATTCACTCTGTGCTAATTCATAAATCGTTGAATTCATGATCTGTATACATATATGCACAAATTCAATAACATGTTTATTAACAAAATTTGTAAATAAATGAACCAAATTATGTTGGTATCTATATAAAATTAACAGATGAATTACTACTTGTAAAATATTGAATAATTCTTTCTTCCAATTCAAGTCAATATTACAAATTTTGTTGCAATGGACCAGTAAATTAAAATTATCTTTTCAAAAAGTTCAAGAAACATGTAAACAATATTGTCAGAATGTTCACAATAATAGACTTTTTTTATATTTCACATCTTTAAATTTGGCTCTAAAATATTCATCCCAGTTGAGTCAGTTATAAAAGATATTTTTAGGATAATATAGAGTACCTTATTATATTCTTGATACAATGGCTTAGAGTAGAATTTTATTGCATTTCTCAGTAGAGATTTTTTATAACATTATTCAATTCAAATACTTTTTCAATAAAAAATAGAATCCACATTTTGTTAACTAGCAACACATTGATATACTTTCTAAACAGTCCCTAGCATCCAACATACATTATACTTCCAAATTAATACAATATTTTGACAAGATTACTTCAAAATCACTTGTAGGATCATCAGAGTTAAACTCCAGTTTGTCACATGAGGCAATATATTTCTAACAAACACAATTTGTTCTAAAATTAGATGACTCCTGACAAACCTTTATCAAGTGGAGATCCAATCTTTTTTCCTTTTTCTTTTTTTTTTTAATACAAACACCTATCTTAGATGCATCATTTATCAAGAATTGCAATCTTTATTGAGGTATAGTTGAAATACAAAAAGCTGTACATATTTACTATATACAACATAATAAGTTTGGGGATAAGTCTATACCCTTCAGACCATAACTACAATCTATGCCATTAACATCTCTACCCCTGCTAAACATTTTTTACAGCTCTTTTATTTATTATTATGTTTTGTGTGTATCATAATACCACTTAATTAATGTAAGATCTACTTTCTTAGCAAAAATATCAATATACAACACAGTACTGTTAAATATAGGCACTGTGCAATACAGTAGATCTTTAGGATTTATTCATCTAACATAACTGAAAGTATGTACACGTTGACTAATATTTTTCACTTTCCATAGCCCCAGGATAGTATCATTCCACTCCCTGCTTCTATGACTTTAACTATTTTAGGTTCCTCAAATAAGTGGTTTCACGTAGCATTTGTCCTTCTGTGTCCTTATTTCAAATGGCATAGTATTCTCCAGGTTAATCTGTGTGTCTGCAAATGGCAGCATTTTCTTTTTCATAAATACTGAATAATATGCCATTTTATGTATACACCCTATTTTCTTATATATAATGACAAAATTTGAAAGAAAAAAGAGGGTTTTGATATGTCTGTGGACGGTGTGCCTATTTTAGCATATCTTATTATTTACAAATCCTAAAGAAAATCATGTGACCTCTCTAGGAAGAATTTCTTATAGAAAATGAATCCTATATTCTTTAATAAAAAGGCATTTAAATTTATGAAGTATTTTGGTAAGAGATATTTCAAAATTTTTACAAATAATTTTTTGAAGATAACTGATGTAAGCATAGTCTTTCCTGGACAGATTAGGGTTTGTATTCACTTCATAGCTCAAAAAGAGATGAAATATTTGGAATATCTGGGACAGTGAGTGTAGGGGGTTGGTACAAACTAATGACACAAACCTCAAAGGAGCAAGAGGGGAAAAAATGTAATGAGCTGGATATGCCTTTTATGAGAAAAAAAAGGACATTATTCTTATCTAGGTTTCTAGCTCAGGAATGAATTACTCCTTTCAACGTTTTAGGAGAGATTTATGTTTCTCTCTAGGACAGAATGTATAGAAAATATCCAAAGAAGGGAGTAATGATTTAGTAGAGTTTACTTATAATAAAGGGAAAGTCAGGTTTCACTCTATGGATGATGATGACCAACAATCCCATTTTCTAGGTATGGAAGAGTTATCCAGAATGGAGGGGTTTCCCAGAATGTAAGATTCTCAGAGCTAACACTGGGAAAGTCCTGGGCAACCAAGATAAGTTGATCACCCTAAGTCAAGGGGTGCAGGTATAGAAACTGTTCAGCAATGAGACTGATGGGAGAAAGTTTTCACATGATAGATTTTACAAGTAAGGTTAGGAAAAGAAGGGGAGATTCTGTAGGAAAAAAAGTAGAGATAAGCAGGAGCCAAGTAATAAAAGAAACTATGTCATGATATTCAGTTAAAATGGAGGTACTCCTATTATAGTTAGAAAAACAATCTTATTCCAAAATTACTTTTTGCAAAACAAATTCTCTAATGGCATTAGAAAACCTTGCTTTTAATAAATTATTAATTATTAATGTAAAGAACACTACACTGATTTTAATAAGCAAATGAAATGCAAAAATGTACATTTTATATCACTATGTATATAGCATATTGATATATAACATTGTGTAGGGTACGGTGTATGTGCAGATAAATAGAGAAAATTCTGTCCTTATCTCTTGGGACCCCAAGTGACTGTCTTTGATTCTTGGCCAAGAAAGGGCAGTGATATTTATGATATGTGGTTTAAAGTCTGAAGCTTTCTTGGTGATCTCAAGGGCCAAACACATAACTGTTGGGAAATTCTGCCTTGAACTTCCCTGAAGCATGATTTCTTACACAGATTTTAGTGGTTCAGCCTGCAAGTGAGTCTATGTGCAAATAAGAACCTGGAGAGCTTGTTCTTTGATATCTCTGGGACCCTCACTACTTGCCTGAACATTGTTTCTCTTGCTTCAGTGTGTTTTGCCCTTAAGTAAGTGCCTTATATAGATATGCTCTTTGGAATCTTGTGAGTACTCTGAAATATTTGAAATGGTTAAATCTTTACACTCACTATGTGAAAAAGAAAATATATTTTCATGATAGACTTTTAAATTAATATGTATCTTCTAAGTATATTCTTTTGTGTTTCATTCATACAGCTCTTCAGTTTCCCAGGATCTAAGGGGAGAAAATAGAAGGGAGGAAGTGATAGAATTAGTCTTTGTAATATTTCAAAATTTATTTCTTCATCCTAAATAGAATGATAGAACTATATGAAATTTATAAAAAAAAGGGAGACTTGATATTTCACTTTTTAAAAAAATATTGAAATTATATTCTTTCTAAAAATACCTTTGAGTTAATTATTATATTCTTAGGATATAATTAATCATCAATGTGAGTAATATGGAGTGATAGAACGTATATTATGCTGAGCCTAGGCTTAACTGATAGAGGGTTTTATAGTCAAACTTCTGTGCTTTATGAGAAAACATAGATATTTTCTTGAGAAATAAAATAGCTTATGTAATAAGAAATTTCATTAGTATATATTGCATTTTTATACATTCAATTCAATAATTTATTAATTTTAAAATATAACAAATAATTTTAAACCTATAACAAAATTCAAGTAATTAAGTTTTATATTAATATGTATTAAGGGATTATATGAGTAATGCATTTGCTAATAACAATTTTAAACAAAATACATTGTTATAAGAGCAATAGGACATCTTTAAAGTATATTAGTATGTAAAGAGACATGATTAATCTTTTGTTTTGGAAACATCTCTCTGGCTGAAATAAGAATGACTAGAAGGGGGGTAGATCTAAAGTCAGAAACAGTGAATTGGAGACTAATGAGGTGAGAAATCAGGGTGAGACTTACTATGGTCTAAAACAGAAAGGTTTTCAGAAAATAGAGAAAAATGACTAAGGGAAAAGCTAAACACAAGAAGGAAGGAAAAGAAAGGACACAATTTACGAAGAACTGAATCTGCTAATTAAAACCTAGATTGTTATTTAGAATATTAATGCCTGTAAGGTGGCCCCCAGCTCTTGTGCATAAAGGTTTATCTGAAAGCAGCTATACATTTGTTTACATGTTGTCTGTGGCTGCTTTTGAACTGCAAGGGCAAAGTTGAATAGTTCTGACAAAGACTGTCAGCTGATAAAACGTAAAATACATAATATATGGCCCTCTATAGATAAAATATTTATTACAGGTAAAATACCTGAATTACTGAAAATGTTTTGGTGAAGTTTTATGACTTCTCTGATTTATATGTTAGAATCTTCAAAATATTATATATATAAAGCTAATTTGAATAAGGAATTTTTTTTTAATTAAATAAACCACGAAGAAATATTTCTGATTTGACTTACACAGCACTTGGAATAAATCTTCTCACAACACTCACATTAATCATTTTAAAAAGTAATAAAATCATGATTTCTTTCTCAACTAACTTTATACACCATTCATAGTTAGGTCTAATCTTAACTTCAATTTTACATATGATTAGCTGAAAGTTTAAGTGGATATAATTTTGAAGAAAAATGTATCAAAGGACATTAAATAATTGTTCTAGTAGTTAACAATAACTTTATAACTATACACTAATTGAACTTTATGAAGTGCTTCAAACATTTATAACATTATAGAAAATGCATCAAACTACATAAATACTAAAAGACTTACTAACAGAATAGGAGTTGAATTTTCCAATTAATTGTCTGCCAGGCACTTTTATCTCCCAATTATATAGAAGGGTAAAACTAAATTGTATTAAAGAATGAAACAGAAAAATGAAAACAATTTTCACAATGTTATTTAAAGCTTAACTGGATAATTCACAGTCTTAATTCTTGGCTACTGTGTTTCTATTTATTCTGAAGGTTATAGAATTTTTTGCCACTCTGGTTTAATCCATTAGGTTTTTAAATTACGGAAAACTTAAACATGGTTAATTGCAAAAATTTTAACTAAAACAGTTTTTAAGTCATTTTTACTGGGAAATATAACAAGTGCCTGATTTCTGCATATGATCGACATATACAGTTTAAATGCAAATAAAACGAAGCTTTCTAGTCATGCTAACTTAAGAGAGAGAATGTTATCAGTACTACCAACACTGTAGGTATCTAATTTCTTCTCCATTAATAACCACTATGATTTTTGTGCAAAATTTTCTTTTGGTGCTTCTAGTTCTTTAGTTTGTCATACTGTTCTTCCATAGTTTATTATTTTCCTAAATTCAGTTCATTTCATACTGAACTGTTAGGCTAAAATATTTATCTACGTATTCTCTAGGCATGTCTTTCTGGCATTTTTTTTTTTTCTAACGTAGTGTTATTTCTAAAGTAGTGTCATGCAGACAACAAAGACTCCCTCTTCTGTTATCAGAAAGTGTCTCTCCCCCCATCCAATAAATAAATAAATAAATAAATACATACATACATACATACATACATACATAAATAAACCATAGTTTTTGAGATCTACCTTCTTTGATCCGCTCTCTAATTCACATTTGAATCTTTTTTTTTCCTTGCTTCTAATAATGTCTCGGATCTTCCCAATTTAAATTCTGTTCTCAGCATTTTCTTCTTAATGTGAGTCTTTTCTAGAAAAGGTGCCTCATTTGGTCACATGGCCCAGTCTACCTCTCACAGGAGTCACTTTTTACACTCATCCTTAAACTATGAATCTCACTTTCAGTTGTGACATCCTCCCTAGATTTGCCTGCTGTTCTCAGATTGAGGAGCCAAGATTTTCAAGCTCTCAGGGGTTAATTAATCAAGTTGTACAATTATGTATTGTATATGTTTACTTCCATCACAAGAAAATTAATAAGGATTGCCAAACTTTGAGCCAGAACAACTGGTAGATTAGTAATATCTCTATAAAAGGGAGAAATAAGAAAACAAAAATAGATTAGATATCTTGTTTAAGTTGATAATAATGTTTCTGATTTAAAATATTCAGTATAAAGTATGCAATATGAGACAGAACTAAAGAAGAGAAATATATATTTGAATATGTTAGCATTGAAATGATAATTGAAATCAGGAGGTGGGTGACTAGGAAAATATTTTAGAAGTAAAATATATAAAAAATATAGTCATTATTCTTTCAAATAGTTCAAACTTTTTTATTTAAAAAATGTCTACCTTTTATTGTTGACCTATGCATTCTAGGAAGTAAAATTATGATGCACAAAAAATGCTAAAATAATTCATTTTTTGCTTAGAATTAGTCAAATAGATAAACTTAATGTAAATATATTCATGTGTGCACATAGCATACACATATATTCATGTACACATATGCATGTATACATATATATTCATGTACACATAAACATAAGAATGTGTAACTGTGTTTGAATGTACATACTCATATCTCATCAATAACTTTAGAACTCCTAAAATGAATTGACATAATCCTCCCCCAACAATTCAAAGACTTTTTATTTCAGTTTGTTGATATAGCTTCTTGAAATAGGTAATTTTTAAAATTTTGTTGAATTGGACATTTCGAAAAATTTTAATTTGCTATAGACCCTTAATTTTTTTTTTTTTTTAATTTCAGGTTGTCATGTAAAACTCTTAGTGACAAAATAAAATCTTCTCTCTTAGATTTTTATCCTAATATAGCTAACATACAATATTATATGAGTTTCAGGTGTACATTGTAGTTATTCAACATTTATATACCTAAAGAAGTGATCACCAGATGACCAGAACAATCTGACACCATACCATGCTATCACAATATTATTAACCATAGTTCCTATGTCCTACATTATATCCCCATGACTTGTTTTATATACCTGAAAATTTTAACTTCTTATTCCCCTTCACCTTTCTCCCCTTTTACAAATTTTCAATTACTGTTGACATTCAATACTATTATATATATATATACATATATATATATCTTTATACATAATATATAAATTTTATTGCATATAGTACAATATAATGGTTATATTGCATATACTACAATAATTTATATAATTGAGAAGTGATCCCACTAACTAGTCTAGAACCCTCCCTGGCACTATACATAGTTATTATCGTATGATTGACTATATTCCCTATGCTTTGCTTTACATCCTTATGACTATTTTGTAGCTATCAATTTGTACTTCTTAATCCCTTCACCTTTTTCACCCTGCCTATAACAACCTCACATATCACCCTGATAAGTCGTTGGTGAGGGTTTCTGCGGACTGGGGAGGCTCCGCGGCTGAAGCGGCCCCATGCCCATTGGTGAAACGTGTTGAGCTGAACACGGAGGTCGAGCTCGGTGGCCGCCGCGAACCCCATCTAACGTGGTATTTCATTTAGCCCGCATTGGGATTAATTCACTGGAGGCAGCTTCGCTGGTCTGGCTTGTCCAGTAGCTGGGCAACTTTGACAGGCTTTTTGTCTTGTTGCTCCAGCCCCCTGTCCCTTTCTCCTCTTTCAGATGCCTCTGAATGCAGCCAAGGTGCCTGCTGACACCAAGGTGGTCTGTGCACCCCCACCACCTATATTGACTTCGCCAGGCAGAAGCTAGATCCCAAGATTGCTGTGGCTGCACAGAACTGCTACGAAGTGACTAATGGGGCCTTTACTGGGGAAATCAGCCCTGGCACGATCAAAGACTGTGGAGCCACATGGGTAGTCCTGGGGCACTTGGAGAGAAGGCATGTCTTTGGCGAGTCAGATGAGCTGATTGGGCAGAAAGTGGCCCATGCCCTGGCGGAGGAACTTGGAGTGATCGCCTGCATTGGAGAGAAGCTACTGGGTAGATGAAAAGGAAGCTGGTATCACTGAGAAGGCCGTTTTTGAGAAAACCAAGGTCATCGCAGATAACATGAAAGACTGGATGGAACAAGGTGGTTCTGGTCTATGAGCCTGTGTGGGCCATTGGTACTGGCAAGACTGCAACACCCCAACAGGCCCAGGAAGTCCACGAAAAGCTCTAGGGATAGCTCAAGTCCGATGTCTCTGATGCAGTGGCTCAGAGCACTGGCATCATTTATGGAGGTTCTGTGACTGAGGCAACCTGCAAGGAGCTAGCAAGCCAGCCTGATGTGGATGGCTTTCTCAGGGATGGTGCGTCCCTCAAGCCTGAATTCACAGACATCATCAATGCCAAACAATAAGCCCCATGCATCTCCCCTACCCTTCCTGCTAAACCAGGGACTGTGTAGCACAGAAGCCCAATGACTGTACCCCTCTACAGCCTGCCTTCCCACACATGCTCTGACAGTGTCACCTGCCCTCTCTCATGGCCTAATCCAAACTGTACCTCTTCCTTTACCGTTTACACCTTGCCTTGTAATGGTTGGGACCAGGCCAATCCCTTCACTTACTGTAATGGCTGGAACAAAACATGTCACCAAGGTGGCTTCTCCTTAACTGAGAGGTAGAAGGATGGAGTTCTTTCCTGGATCCCCTCAGTTCCTGGTAAAGTCAGGAGAGAGAAGCCATCTTCTCCCATTTAGTACCATAGGACCAATGACAGAGAGAACCTGTCCTTCCCCATCTGACACCATGCATAGTTATTACAATATTATTCACTATTCCTTATGCTGTATGTGACATCATCAAGGCTACTTTGTAACAACAATTCATACTTCTTAATCCCTTCCCTGTTTTCACCCATTTCTCCAACCATACTCCTATCTGGCAACCTTCAAAATGTGCTCTGTATGTGTGAGTTTGTTTCTGTATTTTTTGTTTATTTTGTTTATATTTTATATGTACGCAAAATAACATTGCATCTGTCTTTCTCTGTTGACCTATTCTGCTCGACAGAATACCCTCCAGGTCTATGCATACTGTTGCAGATAGCAAGAACCCATTTCCTTCCATAGCCAACCATTATTCCATTGCATATATGTACCACTTCTTCTTTATCCATTCATTCATTGATGGACACCCAGGTTGCCTCTACATCTTGACTATTATCAATAATGTTGTAATGGACATATAGATGCACATGTCCCTTCAAAATAGTGTTTTGAGTTACTTTGAATAAATACACAATAATGTGATTACTGGGTTTTTGTCTTTTTTTAATAGCCTTTGTTTTACAGTCTATTTTGTCTGGTATAACTATTGCTACCTCAGCTTTATTGTTTGTTTTCATTTCTTTGAAATACCTTTCAGTCTGTGTGTGCCTTTTGATCTAAAGTGAGTCTCATAGGCAGTGTGCATATATGCCTTGTTTTCTTATCCATTTAGCCACCCTATTTTTGATTGGAGCATTAATACATTTATACTGAAAATAATTGTTGATATGTAGTTATGATCATTTTATTATTCATATGTTTTATCTTTGTTTGTTTGTTTTTGTCTTAAAGAAGTCTATATAAGTTTCCTTGCAATACCAGTATGGTGGTGATAGACTTCTTTAGTGTTTTCTTATCTGGGAAGCTGTTTATCTGTTCAAATCAGAATGATAACTTTTCTGGGTAGAGTAATTTTGGTTGTAGGACCTTGCTTTCCATCACTTTAACTATTTCCTACCAATCCCTTCTGGCCTGCAAAGTTTCTGTTGAGAAATAAGCTGACAGTCTCGTGGGAGGTCCCCTATAATTTACTAATTGCTTTTCTCTTGCTGCTTTTAAGATTCTGTCTTTGTTTTTAACCTTTGGCATTTAAATTATGATGTTTCTTAATGTGGGCCTTTTTTAGTTCATCTTGTTTGGGATTATCTGCACTTGCTGAGCTTGTATGTCCATTTCCTTTGTCAGGTTAGTGAAATTTTTAGTCATTATTTCTTCAAACAGGCTCTTGGTCCTCTGCTCCCTCTCTTCTCTTTCCCGTACTCCTGTGAATGTTGTCACACTTGATGCTGTCCCAGAGGCTCATTAAGCTATCTTCATTTTTTTTCATTTTTTTTTTCTTTTTGCTGTTATAACTGGGTGATTTCAGCTAACTTGTCTTCTAAATTGTTGATTTAATCCTCTGCTTTATCTAATCTGCTGCTGATTTATTTTAGTGTATTCTTCATTTGTTATTATAATATATTCTTTATTGTTGACTGATTCTTTTTTATGTTTTCTATCTCCTTTTTATATTTTCCATCTGTTTGTTTAAATTCTCCCTGAGATCACTGAGCATCCTTATAACCAGTGTTTTGAACTCTGTCTGGTAGATTGTATGTCTTCATTTTATTTAGTCTTTCTTCTTTCTTTCTTTCTTTCTTTCTTTTTCTTTTTCTTTTTTCTTAGGAGCTTATTTCTCACCTTTTGTTTGGAACGTTTTTTTGCCTCCACATTTTGGCTGCCTCCATGTGTTTGTTTCTATGCATTAGGTAGGGCTGCTATGTCTTCCAGTCTTAGTAGTGTGGCTTTATGTATTAGGTGTCATTTGGGGCCTAGTGGCACAGTCTCCCGTATCACATGAGCTGGCTGCTCCAGGTGTATTCCTTGTGTGTATTTTGTGTACCCTCCTGTTGTTGAGCCATGGTTGTTTGCACATTAGTGGAAGGGAGGGAGCTTTATCTGATTGGTAGTGTGCAATGGCTGTGACTACAGTGGAGGAGTTATGGTGCAATGGTTAACCCAACAGAGCAGGGTTTGCTTTAGCAAGGCTCTGGTATCATCCTAGGAGATAGCCAGGTGACGCTCCAGCTCATTCTAAAGCTGACCACCAGGATGTCTGCCCTGGTGCCTCATGGAAGGGGCCTCACCATAGGCCAAGGTCAGCTATAGCCTGTACCCTGCATGTGGCTACCTGGCATGTGCTACAAAGCAAGTCTCAGATGACTGCTGCCCGTGCTGGGCTTGGAGTTTCCTTGAGAGGCCAAGACACAGAAAAAGGCTGGCTGGTGCTTATGCCAGTCTTGGCACTGCTCAGCAAGAAGTATGAAGCACACCAAGGCCAGATACTGTTATTTGGGATTTGTGGATCTTTGAGAGATTTCAGGGAAAACTATAGCTTGAACCATAGCCAGACTGATGAAGACTCAGATATGGTATCTACCTGCATGTGCACAATGGGAGTGGGGAGGGCTCAATAACAACAACAACAAATGGATTCTGTGAACAGTTCCATTTGGGAGAATGCTGTCCCTCAAGCCTTGCCCTGAAGCCAGACAACTCAGTTCCTCCCTGTATGTCTCTGGTACCTTTTTGGCTGCTGCTCCAGCCCTGGAGTTCAGAGCAAGTAAGTATGTACATAGGCTGTTTAAGAGGAATGCCTGGGACTCTAGCCTCCCTCAATCTCACCCAACCACAATCTGCCCTGGTTTTTAGAGCCAGAATTATGTGGACTTCTCTCATAGACACAGGAACCTTGGGCTGGAGATCCTGATATTGGGTTGGACCCCTCTCTTCTTCATGGAGTACCTCCACAGCCAAAATATCCTTCTCAATTTTTAACAGTCACACATGGGTATGGGCACAAACAGCCTTTTCATGTGTCTGAGCCCCTTGTGTCAGTCTTGAGGGAAAGCACAGTGTATTTACCTGTGAGGAGATAAGCACAATGTTTACCTACTCCACCATCTTGGCTGGAAATCCTATGAAATCTTAAAGATATTTGCCATAGTCTGGAAAATGGTTAATGGCTCATTATTAGCTATGGCTAAAATACCTACCTCTATAGCTGGCAGTCTCTTTATTGATTATAATGTCCCCTTTATCTTCCTAGAATACTAACTTTTCATAGCACACCTATTCTAAATTAGAAATAAAATATTTTAGAAAATAAATTACATTTATCATGAGTATATGTTTAAAATTGAGGAAAAAGGTAACAGATGGGAAATTGTACTTTTGTCTATGAATACAAACTATTGAATCATAAAACTTGCTACTACTGTTAATGCCTTAACAATGTTCTGTAGATGCAGTTTGCAAAATGCAATCCTCTATTTCTGTGTTATAGAAACAGAGTAACATCTGATTTTTATGCAATGCTATATTTTCACTGAACTGTGAATTTTATATTTAATATCTGTTTGCACACTTACCAAAAACAGAAACAGATCCTCGAAAAGTGTTGAGAATGAATACACTCAATCATAACACAGACAATTGAGTTATGTATTACGCTGTGGAATGAAACATTTTTGAAGACCTAACTTCTGAAATTAGTGAATCCATTAGCTCAGGGGTGTCCCATCTTTTGACTTCCCTCGGCCACATTGGAAGAAGAATTGTCTTGGGCCACACATAAAATATACTAGCATTAATGATAGCTGATAAGCTAAAAAAAAATCCCGCTCCAATAAAAAAAAATCCCCCCATCCCCCAAAAAAATCTTATAATGTTTTAAGAAAGTTTATGAATTTGTGTTGGGCTGCATTCAAAGCCATCCTGGGCCACATAAGTTCCACAAGCTGCAGGTTGGACAAGCTTGCATTAGAAAAAATAGTACCCAAATAACCCTTATTGTTTTATAATTGTATAATATTATCTATATTAATCACAGTTCAAATCATTTATAATTACAAAAAAAATTAAATTTGTGTAAAATTTGCAATGCTTTAAAGTTGATTTGAAAAACAATACTAATACATAGGATGAAAATAAATGATTGAAAATATTTTCTGAAGTATAATTACCTCACTCAAAATGTTTGAAAACATTTATAATCCCTTTGCTTCCTTTTTTGTAATTCTTAACATTCTCTATCAAAGTGTATCTTTATCTATGTTACTAGCATGGTATTTAAAGAGAGACCGACCTCCTACTGTCCATAGCTGTTTTTAATTCATAAGCTATTGAAATAAGTCAAGCATTACTTATGAGTTGTTTCTGCTTCTTGCTATGTTATTTCATCTGGGAAGCTATTATACAAATTAAGAGCATTCAAAGATAGGTACCCCACTTAAAAGTGTTCAGTGGGGGTTCCAACTTTTGTCATTTTTGGCAAACTGTATCATTAAATTACATATGTTGTACCATTAGTAGCCAGGATTGCCTAGGATTAGTAAACATGTTCATAAACTCCATGACTGAATAAACTTAATTTTTCTTAGAGTCAAATATGAAGTAAATTTCTAGGTACTACTTACGTAGCAAACTGTTTCTCAAACCATTCAGTTAATTATATGTTATAAAATTTTGAAATGGGTTATGTGAACATGCCAGTTTCTATATAAATTCCATGTAATAGGTTATTTCTGGTAAATTTTATTGTGTGTACAGTCTAATTCTAGGTCTCTCTTTCTCTGTCTCTTTCTCTCTCCTCTATATCTCCCCAAACATACTATTTCCTCTGTAATAACAATCACATTGAGTAGGTCTTACTATGAACCATGAATTGCTCTGAGTATTTTGCTACTCCATGTTCAGTGGCTTTGTAATTTTACTCATGAAGAATATGAGGCTCACAGGATTAGGTAATTTATCCAAGTTCACAAATTTACTAAGTGGTAGATCAAGGCTTTGGTATATATTTTTTGATAATAAACCCTCAGATAATCTCTAAGTTCTGAAATAAGTTGTCACATGTTAAGGTGGGTAGGATTCCTAAAAGTAGATTTTATTAAGGAGGGAGTCTCAGGAATTGCAAATAACTTATCTCGTAAATGAGAATGAGTTTCAGTGGAGATTACTTTAGTGCACAGGGATCTCTAACCCTCTCTGGCTAAAGAGAAGAGAAGAACCTGAAAACCATCAGCTATTGACATCATGAGCTTTGTTCTTAAAGGCACTACTAATATTTAATTACAAATTCAGTCACTTATTTTTCTACAATTACAATTATAATCCTGTGTAACAAACTTGAAAACATTTGAGCACATTATAAAGCTCTTTTTGTTCTTCAAAAAGAACTGAACAAGGAGCTAGAAAGTAACACAATGAAGTAAAATATTTAAGCTAATGAATATACATTATCTGTTCTGTGTGTGTGTGTGTTTAAGAAAATCTAAACAAAGCAAAATGCTTTTAAAAATCCACTGGATTATTGTTTAAAAAAATAAGGTATGGAATACATAATTTAGGATATCCTTTCTGACCTCTCAATTTAAAATTAAATTTAATAAAAGCAAATGTAGGGTATTTCATATGTTTCAATATATTTAAATTAATTTATATTAATATTTAACATTTTTCTTTCTTCAAGATCTCAGGAAAAAAACACAGAGAACAAGAGAGAATCTATAGAAAAAAATGTCTTAGTAAACTGTAAAATGTTTGTGTCTATATGCATGTGTATGCACATATGCAAGTGTGTAGCGTGTTTGCTAGAGTACATTTTATGAGGGCATTTACAGACATAATCATGAGCAAATGTAGGTTTTGTTTTTTTTCTAATAGCCAAAGCAAATGAGGCATGTCTTCAATTAGAAACTTCTGAAAATACACTGTGATAGCCTACTGAGAATGGAATTGCTTTTCTTCACAGCATCATACCCACCTCTCTTTAGAAGCCCATAGTATAGAGTATGTGTTACAAGGGCAATATGCTCTTCTTGAATCATTTTAGTTCATTAAATGCATTTTGTACTTCAAATACCACTTCAAGATTATACATTTGATATCTCAAAAATATGCCCATGCTGCTTTTAGAGTTCAAGATATGGAATAAGTAAACCTTTAAAGTCTTAGAACTTGTGTGTTATTTAAATGAGTACGTGAAACTTCAGATTATTAGATTTTTCTGACACACCTGAAACATTTAAATCTCCAATTTACTACTCGGTGCCTATTCTGTTCTGAACAGCTAAAGTTTAGTTTTCTACATCCTTAAGCAAAAACTCAGAAAAAGCCATTTCTTGCCTTATGTTAAAAGCAAAACAAACATATTCTCAGGAGAGAGGACATTGCTATATCTGCATTTTAAGAATTATAACATGAAGAAACATGTACCAAATCTTTATACCTACAATTCCTTTCTTTGGTGTTATTGTAAAAGATATTTAAAAAATTAATATCTAATTTTTTTATTGCTAGGGCATAGATATAAAATTGATTTTTACATACTGATTTTTACCCTATAACCCTAACACACCGTGTTTAGTTTTAATGCTTTTCTATTGGGTAAGGAGCTTGAAGCATCCACTCCCACTTCCCTTCTCCATTTCTCTGTCACATGTTTAATAGTTACATATTTTATAAACACACAATATACTGCCACTACCTCTGTTTTTGAGTTATCATTTAGTATCATCATTCAGGATAAGAAAACATGAATTTGACATTTACCTTCATTTCATTTCCAGCACTCTATTTTTTGAGTGTGTGTGTAGAGAGAGAAATAGATTCATGTTTTTCTCTAGTATCCTATTACTTCTGCCTGAAGGCTTTAACATTTATTGAACTACAGATATATTGCCAATTAATTCTCTAAGTTTTGATTATCCGAAAGACTTATTTCTTTCTCTTCATTTTTGAAATATATTTACATTGGGGATAGAATACCGGTTTTGCAATTTTATTTTGTTTTGTTTAGTCTTTTGGCATGTAAAAACTGTCATTCCATTGTGTTTTGGCTTACAAACTTTTTGAAAAGAAGTCTGTTTTCCTTCTTCCCTTTGTTTTCCTTATAAAATTAGGTTTTGTTTTGTTTCTTATTATGTTTTTTTTTTGGTCTGGGTGCAAGAAAGTTCTTTTCATTGTCTTTCCTTCAAAGCAGTTTCAATATGATATGATTGTGTGTGTGTGTGTGTGTGTGTGTGTGTGTGTGTGTGTAATATTTGTCCTGTGTTGTATTTTTTAAGTATCATAAACATGTAAGGGCCTGTCACTAATTTTTGAAAAAAAAATATGGCTCTTATTAATGTTTCATCAAATAATTTTTTCTCTTCTCCCTTTGGCATTCCAAATTATACAAATGTTAAATTCTTTTATATTATCTCATAAATTTTGGATGCTTTGTTTTGTTAAGTTTTAGTTTTTCTCTTATTTTTTGTATGGTTTTGATTAAGCCTCTTCTGAGGCAGTCATTATGTCCCTGTGTCTTGAGAATAAGGTCTTCCCAGGCATTTTTTCCCTGTCCTTAGCTGGAGTTCCATGTCCAGAACATATTCCTTCTCTTCTCCTAGTGATAGAAGGGTTTTTCTGTTCTTTTCCTCTGGCAACAATGCATCTTCACAAGGGTCCTAAAAATGCTCAGATTTGTTATTCTTTGCCTAGTAACTTAAGGTTTTTATTCCACACAAAAGAGAAGAATACAGGCAGGGCTCTTTGCTATTTTGTGCAGTGGCTGTTCCCTTTCCTTGGGGCTCTCACTTGGCCCCAGTCGTTTATGAGAGCACACATCAGGTTCATAGAAAAAGTACTGTGAGTGGGAGCTAATGCCCTTTGTGTCTGTGTCTCTCAATGATTTCATATGTTCTTCATCTTTGTCAATCTGTTACTTTTTAGCTGAATTGTTTTGACCTGTCTCCAGTGTTATCTGCCTCAGATAAACAAGTGCTCACTTACCTTTATTTAGAGGCACCCATCTTTTCTTAAATTGTGTGATAATTTGTCCTGTAATCTCACCCTACTGATGGCTTTTAGAAATTTTGTGAAGTATCAGATTATTTGGAGAAATTATTTTGTTATTATCATTATAAGGGTAGAAGAGATGCTTTTTTTGGATTTCTACATCAGAATTAGAAGCTAAAATTTCTGTATATGAGACTCTTTCACCTAATGATTATAAATGTAATGTTGTGATTATATGAAGAATAAAATTTGACATCAACTTGGATGTCAAATATATTTCCAGTGATTAACTTTTATTTCTCTGTGTTTCTTTCTTGTTTAATAATTACTTGTTTATTTTTTCCCTTAGGGTAAAATAATAATTTTAGGCCTTGATTAGTTTTTATCTAAGTTTAAACTATGAATAAGCTATGCCTGACCTATTCAAGAATACCTCAAATTAATACAATAATGTCACCATACAATACTTTCCTTGTTAGAGCTCTATTTTTAAATGCAATATATATTATACATTTAATAAATCTCAACATTATTGGTAATGTTGATCACTGTCTCATTCACATGAAATTTTCAAATTTAAACTGGCATTCGGTATTATAATCTTAGGTTAAAAAAAAACACAAAAAACTTTTATGATTGCTTGGTTTCTTCCCAACCTGATTCCTAACAAATCACCTTATTGCATAACAGAATTTAAAACCATTATGTGTAAGCTTGCGTTCTTTAATCAAAAAATAAAATTAAAAAATGAAGACAACAGTAATAAAATTGTACCTGCGATGAGATACCTTTCAAAAAACTTTGAGAATTGAGGAAGTAGTTGACATTTAATTAATCTTCCTGAAAATAATTCTTACAATTTCTAGATTGCTATTATAATCATTCACAAGATGAACTACATTGTATTAGTTTTTCAATCTTTTCAATGAGCTGAGGACAACTCTCATTCTGCACATAGCCTGCTCTGAATTAATCTTCTAATTGTCTGAACAATAAAATGCTAGAGATTCACTATTCTGTAAAGCTTTGGATGGTAAAGCGGGGATGGTTCAGTGGGTTAAGTGCTCGCTTTGCAGCCCTGTGGTCTGAGGATTGAATTCCATCCCCAGCCAGTGTGGACCCATATGCTGAAATGGGGCATGGCCCCTATTTCAGTTCTCACAGGGGCAAGCTTCCCATGTGGAGGACCCCGATTCAGCCCCCAGCTTGTGGGGATATGCCTCCCATGCAGGAGGCCCCTGGCCCTGTTTTGGCCCTGTGTGGACTCCACTCACCTGTGTGGAACAAAAACATGTTGAAAACTGATGACATACAACTATGGAGACTGCTCTGGGCCCTCCCCCTTCTCTCTTTCTCTCTCTGTCTCTGTTATCCCTGACTCCATCAAAAACAATAAAATAAAATAAATCTGTAAAACTTCAACATCTTTAAAAATATTTAAATATTTTCTCTGTTTTTTATATTGTTGACATGTCTAGTGCCTTGAGTAAAAAAAGACACTCAATACCTCTGACTATGTAGTGAGATATAACTTGATTTATACTCTATGGGTTCAAATGCTTATCTTTTATGTTGTATTTATTTTATGATTATTTTTGAGTTTCTAATATTAATTGAACTTTTTTTTTTTTACCAGTGAGGATGTAACATCAAGAAAAAAAATTTCAAGCACTGTATACGAGTACATAATTTTAGTGTACTGTGCAATGATTTTGGTTACTTTAAAATATTTCTTCCTTTTTTGTTTTGTTTTTTTAGACTTTATATTTTGATATAAAATTTTACATTTACAAAATTGGAAGAATTCTACAAAGATCTTTTAAATATCCTTTCCCAGATTTACCAATTGTTAACATTTTCCCAATTTGTTTTATCACTTTCTCACTCTTGTTCATACCCTTTTTCTACCCATACGTATAGTTTTCTTGTTTCCTCTAAATAATTTTACAAAAACTTGATATCATACTTCCATTAATAATTCAATTATTAACTGATCATTAATTTATAGTCAAATGTTGATTACTTTAATAATATCTCAATAGCTTTTTAAATATCTGATCCAGATGTCAATTCAGAATCACATATTGCACTTAGTCACCATGAAACTAGAGCTTCCTTTATTCTGAAATAGCTCCTCAGCCCTTATTTGACATTCATTATCTTGATATTTTTAAATGGGTCAAGCCAGTCATTATTTTTTAATGTTGTAATATATTGTATCATCTATTTTTGAGTTAATAATGTCTTATCCATGTTTTAAACATTTTTATAAGCCCTTGATAAATATCTAGATATCATATATTGTGTCTATAAAGTTAAATATATTTAAAACAAAATCCTTGGGAGAAACCGACTATGCTTCATTTGTCAACTGAAGAAATCCTTGCAGAACTCCTTTTCAGGGCCAGGTCCTCCACTGGAACAGAGAATACAGTGCTGAAAACAGCATGGCCTCTGCCCATATGGAGCAAAACTCAAGTGAGAAGCAACATAAAAAATTTTGTCCAAACACATAATCACAACCATTATTACATGTTGTGAAGAAATGAGAATGGTATAGTAAAAGAATATAATCACATATGTAATTCAGATTGGGAGATTGGGTTGCAGGAAAAGACGTCTTCCCTATGGTTGTGACTTCTGGCTTTCATCTTAAGGGATGAGTAGTATTAACTTAGATGAAAAACATTTTAGATTTTGGAGTACAATGTGTGCAAGCCCTGGATGGGAAAATGAAAGAGAAATCAGAGCAGGAGGAGCACAGTAAGGGGAGGATGAGGGTGGTTTAAGGTAAAGACAAAAGATGTAGCAGTCACTAGATTGTGTAACTCTTCTCAGGTATATTAAGAATTGGAAAAGTTATCAGTCCAATTTTGTCCATGGACAGTGTTTATATAAGGAATTAGATGATAACATTTGCTTTTACTTTCATAAGTTTACCTTTACTCTCCCCACCTTTAAAATATTGCCTTGGCACTCACTTCCCATTCTTGGAGCAGAATCAGCAGCGAGAGGCTCAGAGTGGCCACTGAAGTACAAACAACTGGGGCTCTGGGGTTGGGCCACTGGCTAAGCTGGAGCAGGGGACACAGAGCCACTGCTACCAGGCTAAGGAAGGCTGGCAACACTGGGTTTGCAGTGATGGCAAGCTACACATGCCAATCCAGCCTCACCCCAACCCCGGGCCCACAGCCTAACAATTCTGATGATCATAAATTTGAAAAAGTTGAGAGGCAAATCCACTCTCCTTCAGAGAATTTCTGAAAACCAACAACCCAACCTGTTGAAAGATGCCACAGCCAACAGCAAACTATTCAAAGGAAGCCACAAGCCACACAACGGAGGCTGGACCGCAAATCTCCAGCCTCCCCCAAACATGGGGTTTGGCCTGGAATATGAGCAGCGATTTTGGAAAACTTGATGGGGGGCTCCAGGCCTGCTGGATGAATTTGAGGATGAGGACAAGAGGTGGAACGGGACTCTTTGTCATCTGCTGTGGAGCACACCCACTCGTGGAGGGGTGCTGGCAGCACATCACCTTGCAGCACATACAAGACCTGACAATTAAGTTCGTAAACTTGTCACCGCGCTTACATTGGCAGCACTATACAAAAAACACAGTAAAGTTTTATAAACTTGGTGCATCAGCTGTGTTTGTGTCACTGTGTGGTGGTATCTTGCTGAGTGGTATTCATTATTACTGTGTGTTTTTGTGTGCTGTGGTGAGAATGTTGGAACTTGAATTAGAGCAACAAAAAACACTAAATTTCTTGTTCAGGGGGAATCTGGGATGGCTCAGCGGGTTAAGCGCTCGCTTTGCAACCCCGGAGACCAAGGATTGAATCCCGGCTCCAGGCCAGGCGAACCCACATGCTGAACTGGGGTGTACCCCCATTTCAGTTCTTGCTGGGGCCTATGCAGGAGGCTCCCGGCCCAGTTCCTGCCCTGTGCAGCCCTGTGCCCACTTGTAGAGTGAAACTATATTGAAAACTAATCCTTTCTCTGGGAGACTTCTCTGGGATGTCCCCTTTCTCTCTCTCTCTCTCTCTCTCTCTCTCTCTCTCTCTCTCTCTCTCTGCCTTTCTCCATCAAAAAACAATAAAAATAAATCTTAAAAAAAGATTTTTAAATTTAAAAAAAAAAAAATTTCTTGTTCAACTTGGCAAGAGTGGAAGTGAAATCAAGGACATGTTAGTCCAAGCTTATGGGGATAATGCCATGAAAAAAATGGCAGTGTTCAAATGGATTAAATAATTTTTCTGAGGGGAGAGACCTGAAGAAGTGAGGTCAAGGCAGCTAGTTGGAACAGAACTTATGAAAACATTGCAAAAATTTGTTGAATTGGGCATCTAAACCATCGGCTTACGGTGAAAAACACAGCAGATCAAGTAAACGTTGAAAGAGAAACAGGAAAATCTGAACTGAAACTCGTGACATGAGAAAGCTGTGTGCAAAAATGGTCCCAAAAGAGCTCACCAATGAACAAAAGCAAAAGAGAGTCCACATTTGCCAAGATCATCTGGAGAGGTAAGACGATGTTTTAGGCTATGTTATCACTGGTGACAAAATATGGAGGTACCAATATAATCCTGAAAGAAAGCATCAAAGTGCACAAAGGAAGTCAGCCAATTCTCCACAACCAAAAAATTTCTGTCAATCAAATTCAACAGTCAAAACAATGTTGCTAACTTTATTTGATATCAAAGGGATTTTTTATTATGAACTTGTACCAACTGAACAGTCAACCCATTTTACTATTTGGAAGTGCTGAAAAGGCTGTGTGAAATAAACAAAAATGACCTGAACTTTTCATCATCAAAACGTGGCTCATGCATCATGTCAATGCACCTGCTCACATGGCACTGTGTGTGAGAGAGTTTTTAGCCAGTACACAAATAACTATTGGAACACCCTCCCTACTCACCTGATGCAGCCCCTGATGACTTTTTTTTCTTTTTATCTGAAGATAAAGTAAATAAATTTTGAAAGGAAGACATTTTGATGACATTCAGGACATCAAGAGTAATAAGATGATAGCTCTAATGGACATTCCAGAAAAAGAGTCCCAAAATTGCTTTGAAGGGTGGACTAGGTACTGACATGGTGCATAGCTTCCCAAAGGAAATAATTCGATGGTAACTAGTGATAGTCAGCAATAAGGTATGTAGCATTTTTTCTAGGATGAGTTTGTAAACTGAATTGTCAGATCTCATGTATCTCCTCCTTCTTCTGGAACCCATTGGAGCTGGTGGGGTCTGAGTCTTCACCCCTCTAGATGCTGAGTGACTCTGACCCTCCTGTCTCTCTGGCCAGGATTCCTGGCACAAACTTTGCAGCCTGTGGAAAGTCTGTAATAGGCAGGTACCTTAGATGCTACAGATAAGTTATGAAGCACTGAAAGATGACAATGCTAAGCCAAAAAAAAAACAAAACTGAGGTTCAGAGCTTCTCTGAGACACACCAAAAATGTTGAGAATGCTTGAGCAAAAAATAGAAACAAAATGATGGAGGAAAGTGAGTGTCACAACCTGGAGTTCGTGATTCAGCAGGTAGAGCAGAACCTAGAGCTGACTACCAAACAAACTGTTAAGGCAGAAATCACAGCACAAAATTGAAACAAGAAATAGGCTTACTCCAGAAGCAGGTCTCTAACTTTTCAGTATGAGAGTAAAGCCCTGTGCTCGGGCCAGGGCACCAGCAATGTGAGCAGAAGCAGTGCACCACGTGGCACTTGCAAAACCTGCATGTGGTCATGAATAACACATGCTCCTCAATGAAACAGCTGATTCCAGGAGCTGAAACATTGACTCTCCTTGATGGTATCTTTAAAACCATAGACAGAATTTCTGAAATCAAAGGCAAGGAGAGTCTTGAGAACCATGGAGAAGCTTCCAGCTTACAGCTCTGTTTACAGCCTGAACTCACTACTTACTGAGTTTTAAAATGCCATTGTGTCTTTAAATATGTAGGTTTTACCCATAGTAAAAAATATTTACCATGAGACACTAATTACATGACTTAGAACAATATTATTAGCCAACTGTGAGGAGCAGCTCAGTCTACAGGTAAGAATTACAAATGTAGACCTACACAGTACTTCAGGTGAGCCCCTTCTATTTTATAGACTTACAATCTATCAGGAGATATTTTTATAAAAGCCACTGATTTTTTTAAGTTACTGAACATGAAAATAGCAGTTCTGTGGTGCATCATTTCTGTTCTCATTCCAGAGCACTCATTGTAAAATAAGTTCTGTTAATCATTCTTCATTTCACAAGTCGAGGAAAATACGAAGTGATTTGGAGTTCAAGTGGTTGTGTTGGCCAGGGACTTTTGCATTTTGCCATCTCTCAGTGCCCCCTCTGGCTCATAATCTACTCCTGTGGCCTTCACAGGGCTGGATCTCATGGTTGGCAACCTGAGTGAGCATGCCCCATGTGGTGAACGCTACTATCCTCCCACAGGGACCAAAGCAGGCCAAGGGGTTCCACACTGAAGCTGTCTACATGCACCTCTGTAGGGGCCTTCAATTTTGAACTGCTTTTGGCTGAAGGGTTTTGATACACATTTCAAGTGAACTTTCGTACAATGGAGTTTAGAATTCAGGGATTTGGAGGACATGCTGAGCCTTTGGGGATTACCAGCAGGTCTCACAGGGCTCCTTTCCAACCACTTTCCCACTTGGAGAGGCACAATGTGCACTCTGTGCCTTTTTGGTTATTTTCCTTTAGATCTTATTTTTTAAAAATTCTCTCCTATTCAAATTGGTAAGCTTTTTTATTTAATAAGTTCTAACATTCAAAAAATAAATAGGTAAATTAAAATAATTACCTTAAGCATGTTCTCTACATACATTGAGCATCATGTCAGAGGTATTATCATTTTTGATTCAACCATCAACTGTAGTGTAAGAAACACATGAGATGAAGAATAGTGATTTTGTTTTCCTTTTATTTTTTAACCCATGTTGTTTTTTCTTTTTCTGAAATTTCAAGTATTCTTTAACACTTTTTCTCTGTTCACAGCAAGTTTGTCCAATCTATGACCTATGGGTTGCATGTGGGCCAGGACGGTCTTGAATGCAGCCCAACACCAATACATAAACTTTCTTAAAACATTATGAAATATTTTTGCAACTTTTTTTTTTTTTTTAGCTCATCAGCTATCAGTAGTGTTAGTGTATTTTATGTGTGGCCCAAGACAATTCTTCCTCCAATATGACCCAGGGAAGCCAAGGACACCCTTGGTTTATTGAATTCCCTTAGCCATTCTTCAAGAATAGGTTTGCTAGCAAAAAAAATTATTTTTTCTTCATCTAAACATGTCTGTATTTCTCCTTCATTCCTAATACATATGAGGGTTATCCAGAAAGTATCCAGCCATGTGATATGAAAAATAGAGGTGTTTATGGCTGGATTTTTCCAAGAAATCCCTCATATAGATGGATATAGAATTTGCAGTTGACTCTTTTCTTTCAGTATTCGACAACATTGTACCACTTCCTTTTGTCTCAGTTCTCAGCTAGACGCTGTTTACAATATATAGAAGCAGGAAGGGAGAAGCTGAGAGTGCCAACTAGCTCTGCCCTTAAGACTTTACTCTGCCTCATGGATGACAGATGGATAGAGGGGCTCAGTTCTCTCCCCAAACTCATGATGCAAGTGGATGCTGTGGGTATATCAGTGGTGACTATCTGTGTCTTGCCGTGTCTCAGTGATTCTTAATGCTGACCAGTGTTGATGAAGGCTTAGCTCATGAACTCCACTAACACCACCTTGTTATGAAATCAGGGTGCCACCTGCCTTTTGCCTCTGCTGTCTGAAGGGTCAAAAACCAGCTCCCTCTAGGTCCAATTGATATCACCCTGCATCCTGTTTTCATAGTTCATGGGGTGGAATTTGAAGATCAGCTCCTCACTAGGACCTGTAAAGACTCAGGGGTGGAGGATGGGGGAAAGAAGGCGCTATTTTTCATTGGTGTTTGGCTGGAGTAAGGTAAGGGTTGCTAAAAATGTTTCCTATTGTTAAATCTCCATTGTTTTGGTCCTTTGGCTAGTGGGGAACAGAAGTTTTTAATGGAGCTTTTTGTCTGCTCCTATCGGCAGTCCAGGATGGCAAGCTTCTTTAGTGCTTCATTCAGATGTATGAGAAGTAACAAGGAGACCATGGAAACTCACTGCCATTTGTTAGCTAGGACAAGGAAGCATTTGAAGAGAGCCTTGGGTATGGGGGGTGGAGAATGAGGAGTCTGGTTTCCACCATAATAAGCTTAAATTTTCTGTAGGACAGCAGTAATATCACAGTGTGATGGGTAAAATACAAATTCAGAAAATAATGAGAAAGCAGTGTGGAGAAAAATATATTTGTCTGTTTCTCTCTGAAATTGTATTTGGTAAGTAATATTATGGTTTGTTTGTTTTTCTAAGTCATTTCCCTTTATTACATATACATGTTAGTCTGAGTCCATTAGAACACATTTGACACCTTGGAAGAATGGGGGAGACTGATAGATATAAAGTGAGCTACTAGGCAGCACATTTAAGTGGTTTGTTTTTCACAAAGTATCCCAAAAAAGAGACAAGGTGTCTGACATCTAGTCTTTTAAGTGTCTTTCTCTGCAAAACGTATCTGAACATCCAAATGTGGAAGAGAGGAAATTGGGTACCTCAAAATGACTCTTTTAAGAGCTTTTCTCTAGCTCCAAAGAGATTTGTTCATTTCTAAGAGATTTATTTTGTTACTATCACATCTGAAATGCACTAGGAAAAAAGTAAAAGACTTCTGTTAGCTCAGAACAATAGTAAATCAACTATCCTAAGTGCATTTCTGTCTTAAAGATTTATTTTGTTTTGTTATAATTGAGATGAGTCAAGGAGACAGCAGTATGGAAACGCTTTTGATTCTGCATCAGGACAAAGGTCAGTAACTTAAGACTCAAGTATCCTCAGAGTAAGAACACTTATTAAATATCTGTTGATGGGAAATAGTGCTCCAGTGGGGCTTAGATCTGTCAGTATACAACACAAGGCAGAATACAGTACAACACTAAGAGCCTACATTCAACCAAAATGGGAGAAGAAGCAAGAATTTTAAAAAATATATTTTGTACTCTATTCTTCTGGTACATTGAGAAAGCTAAATATTAAATAGCAATTGTTTTCCTGAAATCATCTGTTTCATGCATTTTGAGATAGCTTAATTTTTATAGCCGAAAGACTGACAACTTTTATAATGTATTAGACATAGGTTTTTCAGGCACCCATCACTTTACACAGTTCAAATATCTGGCTTCAAAGGTTATTTATGGCAGCCTAGTCTCACTGGGCTAACTTCAAGGTGTCAATAGGCTGATTATATGTATCGTTTGAAGCAGGACTGTTCCATTATTTTTGTCCTGTTTAAAACAGTACATCTAGTCAGCCTGCCTATGAGCTCCATGTGCTTGGGGAAAATATGTAACTTCTCTTAGTACCAGTATTTCCATCCATTTTACAAGGATTGATAATGCCTATCCAGCAGGGTAAGTTTAGTTTAAAATGTACCTATGAGTTACAAGATAGCATGTGCTCTATGAACACTAGATATGCTTATTATACCCTAGTCTCAAGAATGTACACCACCTTGGGAAAGCCAGGATGGCTCAGTGGGTTAAGCACTCACTTTGCAGCCCCGGGGATCGGGGATCAAATCCTGTCCCCGGCCCATGCGGACCCATATGTTGAACTGGGGAGCTCCCCCAGTTCAGTTCTCTCTCTGTCTCTGTCTCTGTCTATCTCTCTCTGTCTCTCTCTCAAAAATAAATAAATCAAAAAGATTAAAAAAAAAAAAAGAATGTACACCACCACAAGTATTATGGGAATTAGCAATTTTATAGAAATTACATTACATGAATTAATGCCGGAACTACTGAGGAGGGTACAGTCTGGAAAAGATAAGTTGGAGGATCAGAGAAAGATCACCAACTTCCCACCTACAACCATGAGATGGGTGAACAAGTCAGAATTTAGACTATTCAAGAAGCTGATCTGGATGGTGACGTGGACTACAAAATGGGAGCTCATGGAAAGATCAAAGAAAACGGCCATTTCACCTGACGTCTTTGTGGGCTTCAAGTGAATACTTGGTAGTGCTCCAGGGCCTATCATTGTGAAGCACAGCTAGCAATTGTGACATGCTAGAAATAGAACTGAGGAGAGAGACAAGCCGAGATTCATTTCCGTCTATCACAGGGTGTGACCCTGACACCTTCCAAGAATAATGGCCTCTACTTTTCTTCTAACTTCCAAATCTCTGACAAGTTCATTTCTCAGCCAAATCTGGCTGGATTCACTCCTAAAAGGTCAATCAGGGGAATAGAGTTCCCAGTTTTAAACATTATTAAAACATTCAGTCCATGAGTTGAGTTATTGAGTAAAAAGAGTGAAGAGTAACCATTAAATTGGAAAATAAAAAAATGATAAGTTCTTAATCTTGATCTTAATCTACTAAATATTTATAACTGATATGATATTTGGTACTTTCTACCTGATATAAAATTTATTTAGGCCCATATTGTTATGGTTAATTTTATGTGTCAGGGATGCCAGGATGAATCAGCTGGTTAAGAGCTGCCTTTGCAGCTCCAGGGTCTGAGAATAGAATCTGGACCCGGCCTGTGTGGACCCATATGCTTGAACTGGGGTATGCTTCCCATGCAGAAGGCCCCCAGTTTGGTTCCTGTCTTGGGCAGTCCCATACCCACCTGTGGAGTAAAACTGTATCAAAAACTGATGATGTACAACTATGGAGACTCTCTGGGCTTCCCACCATCTCTCTGTCTCTCCCTGTCTGTCTGTCTCTCTCTCTCTGACATAAAAAAAAAAAAAAAATTCTTTAATTTTATGTGTCAACATGACTGAGCCACAAAGTGCCAGATATTTGGTTAAATGTTGTTTTGGCTATGTCTGTGAGAGTTATTCTGGATGATATTTATATTTGAATCTGGACACTGAGTAACCGGACTGCTCTCCACAATGTGAATGGACCTCAATCAATTTATTGGAGGTCTGAATAGAAGAAAAAATGGAATAAGGGACAAAATTTCTTCCCTGTCTGTCTTTGAGAAGGGCTATTCATCTTCTTCTGCTATTGAACTCAAGAGTAGAGCTAATATTACTGACATTCCTGGTTTGGACTCAGACTAGATCTGTACCATTAGTCTCCCAGGTCTCCAGTTTGCCAATTGTAGAGCATAGGACATCTCAACCTTCATAGCTGTGTTAGCTAATTCCTTATGATAAATGTTTTTCTCAGTCTCTCATTATATCCCTCTTTTCCTCTCCAACATGTGCCTTCAAAACAAAAAGTTGACTGTCTGCAAGGCAGAAAGAGAGCTCTAACCAGGGGCAGAATTGATTGCCATCTTTGTCCTTATACTTCTCAAATTCCAGAACCATGAAAAATAAATTCTTGTTTTATAAGTCTCCCATCTATCAGTATTTTGATATGGCACCCTGAGAAGACTAAGATACTAGTACACATGACATTCATGATTTATTAAATTATTAACTTCTTGAGGGTAGAATATTTATCTTTGCATTTAGCACATCAGTTCCTACATAATAAGAACTTAGTAGCTATATCAGAATGACACATAGACTCTTTATTAAGAGTCAATTTATTAGTTTCCAGGGTATACATTCACCATCAAATCTGATTAAAAGCATCATCACCTTGAAAGGCAGAATCAAGTCAATAAATAAGAATTTTTTTGTGATCACTGTGTTGATGTTATAGAAACATGGTTCTAAACTACTAAATTACACTCTAAACCTTTATTCTTAAATTGTTTAAATATCTGAAAATACAAAAACCAATTAACCTATTAACATTTTTATAAATTTTCAAAGGTGACACAGTTTTCTTGTAAAAATTACCATAAAAATTATAAATTGAGGAAGCCGTGAAGGCTCAGTGGGTTAAGCACTCTTGTTGCAGCCTAGGGGCCCAAGGATCTAGTCCTGTCCCCAGCCTGTGTGGACCTATATGCTGACCTGGGCTGTGGCCCCCAGTTCAGTTCTCCCTGGGGTAATCTTCCCATGTGGGAGGCCCCTGATTTGTCCCCCAGCTAGCAGGGGCATGCTTCCCATGGGGAGGCACCTGGGCCCAGTTCCCACCCTGCATGGCCCCTGCCCATCTGTATGGAACAAAACCATGCCAAAAACTTTTAACAAACAACTATGGAGATTGCTCTGGGACCTACCCTCTTCTCTCTGTCTCTCTCTATCTCTGTCAAAAACAATAAAATAAATCTTTAAAAAAAAGTTATACATTAAAACCATAAATTAGCAATTCACATATTGCTTTAGCAAAAAAGATGTGTTGAATGAGAATGAATCAACAAATGTAGGGAACTTCTATATAACAAAATCAATATTCTATTCTAAGCCCCACCCCCATCCCCCCAAAAAAACTATATGATATGCAGCTGATGATAAGAAATTACAATGGGAGGAAGCTGGGATGACTCAGTGGGTTAAGCCCTTGCTTTGGCTTCGCAGCCCAGGGACAGACAATTGCATTCTGACCCCAGCCTGTGTGGACCCATATGCTGAACTGGGGTGTACTTCCCATGTGGGAAGCCTCCAGTTTGATTCTCGTCCCCTCACCCAATTTGGCCCCTGGCTCGAGGGGGCATGCCTCCCATGAGGGAGACCCCCCAAACCAGTTCCTGCCCTGCATGGCCCCTGCCCACCTGTGTGGAATGAAACCATGTCGAAAACTGACATTCAACTATGGAGACTGACTGCTCTGGGCCTTCCCCCTTATCTCTGTCTCTCTCTGTCTCTGTCAAAAATAATAATAATAATAAAATAAATCTTTTTAAAAAAAGAAATTATAATGTTATATTCTATACATTAAATAATCAGAATCAAATGAAAAAGTCAATTGTTCTCTGGTGTTAAAGACAAAAATAGAAACAAAAATGCCAAAACCCCAGACAATTAAAGAGGCTAATATAATGTGAAGCCATCGCCATACTGTGGATATATGTATATGTCTAAATGAATAATGTATTTCAAATAAATATGTAGTAAAGTATTTTCAGGTTGAGAGAAATGAAATTGATAAGCCTAGTTATAGACTTAAATTGGGGAAATTCAAAAGAAATTAGGATGTGTATTATATCGTTGTCTGTAATTTTCACTCTAAGGCAATAATTTTCTGTGCCGTTTTGAAGGATGGGAAACTTTTAAAAAGAATTAGCAATGTTTCTGAAGTACAAGTTGAAAAGGATTGCTTGAAGGTACATAGAAATTAAGAGAATAGAGTATAGATCCGGTGACAGCCATAGGTAAAAGTATTTTGCCTTTCTTTTTTTACAAGTTTTTTTGGGGGAGTGGGGAATGCCAAACTAGTTTCTTACTTTTAAATCTTCGGTTAATTTTATTTAATTTTACTGTTAAATTTTTAATTTAAATATATAATTATAGTTATTATATACTCTTATATTGGTTTCAACTGTGCAATATACTGATTTGACATTTTTATACCTACAATGTGATCGCCTCACTACTTCTAGTACTTGTCTGTTACTGTACAAGTTTATCACAATATTATTGATTATATTCTCCTTCCTTTTCTTCTTCATCTATCACCCCACCCTCTTTCTTCTGGTAATAAACCTTTTGGTCTCTGTTTCTGAGTCTGTTACTGTTTTGCTTTGCTTTGTTTTAAACTACACATATAAGTGAAACTATACAGTATTTGTTTTTCTCTGCCTGATTTATTTCACTTAGCATAATGCCATGTAGATCCATTCATGTTGCCACAAATGGCAAGGTTTCATCTTTTTTATTGCTTCAAAATATTCCACTGTGTATATATACTACATCTTTACTTAATCATCTATTGATAAGCACTTAGTTTGCTTTCAAAGTTTGGCTATTGTAAATAATGATACAGTGACAAAGAGGTACATATATCTTTTTGAATTAGTGTTTTCATTTTCTTTAGATAAAGTGTTAAAGAATCAAGATTTTAAGAAAGAAAAAATATTGAACAAATATATAGGAAATGAAAACATTAAAATTTTGTTTAATTTTAAGTATTTTTAAAAAAAAATTGTGAGTAAATCATAATTAATCAACAGTGGTTATTTTGGTATTTTTTATATAATTGATACAATGTAACCACAATATTATTCATTTAAAATAGCTATAATATAGCCTAACACTTCAAAGTACTAGATGAATTTTAATAATTGGAAATATCTCCAGATAGGAAAATAGATTTCCAGAATTTCTAAGACTTCAATTTTATTAAATACATTGGTAAGTGTAAGCTGAAGTAAGCCAACCACATACGTATATTATAATTATGTCATATTTTCAATGCCTTTATAAATGTGGCTCTTTTCCCCACTATGTGATATCAGAAAACAAAAGAACATGTTACATATCAGAAAACCCTAATACGCTAATTTTTTGAATTTGACATTTTTTGAAGATAATGCAATAAACATCCTATTTAATTAAATGCTTTCTGTATTTACCTGAAAAAATAAACTCTTAAATTTCTAGTGCTATTTCTTAAAATTGAAATTATTTTTCTTAAGGTTTATTTTTATTGTTTTTTGACAGAGAGACATAGAGAAGGGGGAGGGCCCAGAGCAGTCTCCATAGGTGCACATAATTGGTTTTCCCACATAGTTTCATTCCACAGGTGGGCGCGAGGCTGCACAGGGCAGGAACTGGGCTGGGGTCTCAATCCGGTGAGAACTGAACTGGGGGCATTCCCCAGTTCATCATGTGGGTTCGCACGGGCCCAGGCCAGGGATTCGATCCTTGGTCTCAGGGGCTACAAAGTGAGTGCTTAACCCACTGAGCCATCCCAGCTTCCCCAAGTTGAAATTATTTTGTTCCTTAAAAGATTAGCCTACTTTGTAAATAAAAGATGATTTTATAATAATAATAATATACATATATATATAATTGCATAATTGTGCTTGTGTGTGTGTGTGTGTGTGTGTGTGTTAAAGATATATATGGGTCTAACAATTAAATTAGTGAATCTGTCACCACGGACTCCACTGGCAGCAATGTACAAACAACTTGGTAAGGTTTCCTAGCCTTGGTATAGCTGTGTCGATGTGTGGTGGTTATTTCTGAGTGGTGTTCATCATTGTTGTGTGCCATCACAAGAATGTCAGAGCTTGAATTTGATTAATGAACAAACACTAAATTTCTTGTTCAACTTGGCAAAAGTGGAAGTGAAATCCGGGACATGTGAGTCCAGGTTTATGGGCATAATGCTATGAAGAAAATGGCAGTATACAAATGGATTAAATATTTTCTGAGGGGAGAGAAAATGTCACTGATGAAGAGAGGTCAAGGTGGCCATGGGAGCAGAACTGATTAAAACACTGCAAAAATTTGTTGAATTGTGCATCCAAATCATTGGCTTACTGTGAGAAGCATAGCAGATCAAGTAACCATCGAGAGAGATACAGTTAGGAAAATCTTTATTGAAAATCTTGGCATAAGAAAGGTGTGTGCAAAAATGGTCTCAAAGGAGCTCACTGATGCACAGAAGCAAAGGCGAGTTGAAGTTTGCCAAGACATTTTGGAGAGGCACGAAGATGTTTTGGGTTGTGTTATCACTGGTGATGAAACATGGATGTACCAATACAACCATGAAACAAAGTGTCAAAGTGCACAATGGAAGTCAGTCAATTCTGCACAGCCAAAAATGTTCTACCAGTCCAAATCAACAATCAAAACTATGTTGCTAACCCTTTTTGATACTAGAGGGATTGTCCACTATAAACTTATAGCAACTGTACAGACAGTCAACCAAGTTGACTATAAGGAAGTGCCGAAAAGGCTGTGTGAAAAAGTTACATGAAAACAACCTGAACTTCTCACCAACTCATGGCTTTTGCATCACAACAATACACCAGCTCACATGACACCACCTGTGAGGGAGATTTTAGCCAGTAAACACATAACTGTATTGAAGCACCCTCCTTACTCACCTGATATGGCCCCCAATGACATTTTTATCTACCTGAAGGTAGAGGATATATTGAAAGGAAAACATTTTGATGCCATTAAAGACATCAAGGGCAGTAAGAAGACAGCTCTGATCACCATTCCAGAAAGAGTTCCATAATGCTTTGAAGGGTGGACTAGGCACTGGCATCCATGCATGGCTTCCAAAGGGGTGTACTTTGCAGGTAACCATAGTGCTATTCAGCAATGAAGTATGTAGCACTTTTTCCAGGATCAAATTTAATTGTCCAACCTTGTATATATTTTTAACAAATGCTAAATATTATTCCATGTTAAAACCTAGACAATAGAATATTTAGGAATAATGAGTTTAATAACAAGAGGTAATTAAGCTTTTTAGAGCCCTAGAGGCTTATTGATTTATATATTTTGTCTCATCTGTTTAAAAGATAGACATTAACATTCCCTTAACAAATATTATTTGATAAAACAAATATATGTCCAGAATGTGGGTGAAATTTAAACTTTCAGGGATCAATCACATATTGCATCACTGCATTCTAGGTCATGTACTAGGAATTATCGCATCCTTATTTTGCAAAAGAAGATACAATAAAAAAATTAATAAAAAGAAAAGAAAACATAAGATAAAACCAGAGTTGAAATTCTCAATTTGAATTCTAACCCACATAATCCCCAATACTTTCTAAACTTGCCACATGCCTCCAAACCAAAGCTCTTTTTGGAAAAATCATGTACTGATATGTATCTATCTATCCATCTGTCATCTATGTGTTTTTTATGGACACAAGTATAATGAGGAACTATTTCATTTTGTGTATTATTATTCATTATAAGACAAATAATGTATTTTTTCAAACTGTAAAACTGTGTTATTTATTGCCTAATAAAAATTGTAATTCTTACTTGCTTGACCTGTTAGTGTCACACTTAGGAATATTCTGCAAACTTTTCTTCTTCCTGTTATTCATCCATCAGAATCACGTTATTCAATGATTAATAAGTATTTTTTAAATGCCTGTTAAATTCCAGATACTCTGTTAAGCAAAGAAGGCACAAATATTGACCAGGAGATATGTTTCTTGTCCTAATTAAGTTTATAATCTCATAGAAAATACAGCACCAATCAGAAAATAAAAATGCATGTATAGTTACAATTTGTAATTTTTATGAAGGAACTGAAAAGTTCTGCAGGAAATATAAAATAATACTTTTAAACTTCTTGTTTGAAAATCAGGCTTTGGATTTGATTTTGCACATGAGTTTGAGCAAACTTTGGCACATCTAATAGAGAACAAATTGAGATTTTAATATAGTCTGGAGCTCAAAAAAGAGTGCAAGGATGGAATTATAAAAATTTCAGAGGTACCTACATGTAGATTGGGATTAAAAAATGTGAATGTGGATTGATATTACCAAAAATGACAACATAATATGAGTAAATGAAAAGGTCAGGGTACCGAGGGGACAAGTAAATCCACTATTTTTGTTTATTTATTTTGGTTTTATAGAGGAGGATGAAACTAAAGGAGTTCAAGGATTAGTAGTCATAGAGGTGGAAAATAAAATGCAGACTAAGGCATCTAGAATTTTACAATCATAGTTCTATGGTTGTAATGAATGAATAAATTTGAATTTCAAATAGATTCAGAGTCTTTGCCTAGAGCAAGTTTGTCCAACCCATGGCCCACACGCTGCACGCTGCCCAGGGTGGCATTGAATGCTGCCCAGCACAAATTCGTAAACTTTTTAAAACCAC
The DNA here is from genome assembly GCA_004027555.1 of Craseonycteris thonglongyai. Lineage (NCBI taxonomy): Eukaryota > Metazoa > Chordata > Mammalia > Chiroptera > Craseonycteridae > Craseonycteris > Craseonycteris thonglongyai. The sequence continues at coordinate 769 of PVKE010009324.1, read as the reverse complement.
TATGAGGTATTTTTACATTTTTTTTAGCTCTTCAGCTATCATTAGTGTTAGTGTATTTTATGTGTGGCCAATACAATTCTTCTCTCAATGTGGCCCAGGGAAGTCAAAAGATTGGATGCCCCTAGCCTAGAGGGTTTCTACCTCAGTTTAGTAACAAGTTAAATGAATCATAATAAGAATCAATAATGAATGAGGGAAATAATGTGTGTAAATATGCTAGAAGATATAATGAACTAGATAGAATGATCTTAGATACACAGTTTATTTTTGTCAACACAAACCATGAGTAGGCACAAAATACTTTTGTGTGATCACAAACTGGGTCAGGGAAAATACTTTGAATTATTATGCTATTATCTTGTGAAAAAAAATCATGTTATTATGCTATTATGTGTTCATAGAACTTTAGGGACATCATTTTAACTTTCATAAAAATATATAAATTCCAGTGTAAGGTTTGAGGAAAGTCTATATGCTTATTTTTAAATGTAATGTGATCACGTTCATACTATCACATTTGAAACTCATTGCAAACAGTTGAAGCAGAAAATAGAAATTTAATCACCTGACATTTCTTTTTTTTTTTTTTTTATCTTTTCACATTTATAGAGAGAAATTATCTTTTTGTCTTCAGTGCATAGTTATTTCTATTTTACTTTTTGACAGATAGAGAGAGAGACAGAGACAGAGACAGTTAGAGAACCGAACTGTGGGAACTCCCCAGTTCAGCACGTGGGTCCTGCCTGGGCCGGAGCCGGGATTCGATCCT
>PVKE010009323.1:0-45163 GCA_004027555.1 Craseonycteris thonglongyai | reverse complement strand
TTCAGCATATGGGTCCACACAGGCCGGGGCCGGGATTCAATCCTCAGTCCCCGGCGCTGCAAAGTGAGCGCTTAACCCACTGAGCCATCCCGGCTTCCCCATAAATAATTCTTATTGTAAAATAATAATTCAATTTTGAAAGATAATAATTATTAGGTAAACTCACTCGTAAATTTAATTGTGAAAATTACTTGTCATACCACAGTATATGATCGTTATTTAAAATGTGATAAAATAAAAGGGAAGCAAATATTAGAAGGAATGAACATGTGTAAGCCCTACTATGTGCCTGGACAACTGTTAATTTGATGAAATAACTAGTTCAGGGCGTGTTTATGATTAATGTAACCTAGCTTTGTCCTTGTACAATTTTGTCTTTGTGCTGTTGAAAGAAACATGATTTCTTGATTACTTGCTAATATAAAAATCATAATTGCTTTCACTTATTTATTTTTTCTCCATGTCTCCTGCTGAGTGGCTCCTTGGCCTCTTAGAATCATTTTTATAGAAATTACCTTGAATCATTTAATAAATAGTGTTTTTAAACTTTCAAAATATGCTCATTAGTGCCAAATTTATTTCACTCGGCAGAACTCATTGGCAGTAATATTAAAATAAAATAATCATTGAGTGTGAGCTATGGCAGTTTGGAAATTCATATAAGTGCAATTTCTTTCCTTTTGTTTCTAAGAGGCTGTACATTAAACTCTTAAAGCAGATTGCTGCTAACACTCATAAAACTGGAATTGGGGGCAGGAAACGTGATGTCAGCGTGACTCTAGGAAGACAAATATTTAGCAACAAGTAGCACTGAGAACCAGAAAACCAGGTGGCAGTACTGTTAACCCAATGTCAGCTTGTCCCTTGATACGGCTGGGAATAAATGTCAATGGAAAACACATTTCATTAACTTTCCATTCAGTAGAGTACAAGGCAACACATTAAAATTATAACCTGGAGCCCAGAGAAAAAGGTATTATATGTTAAATAGGACAATTTAGTTCAGATTTAGTGGCATTGTGTATGTACTCTGTCTAAAATCCATCATCTTCCTAAAGTCACTGCAGTAGTAGTATTAATAGATACTCCCTTGTGCCTATGCAGACAATTCTGTTCAGAATAATAGTCCACCTAACTATACTCCTATTTAGGGATTCAAAGTGTGTCAAAACACAGGTTTATGGAAAGTATGTTTGCCTTGAAAAGGAAGACTGATACCTGAGAAGTGTCCCACTTTTAAGCTCAACAAATAAATTATATTGTTTAATATTTGACAAACTATTATGTCATCTGACAAACTTTTCATAAAAAGGTTTTAGCGTAGAAAGTTTGGGGGCACTTACAAGACATATGTCATTTTATCTATAATAAACATATTAATAGAAACATTACATGGTAGAAAACAAACACTATTGAGCAGAACTCTGCTTATTTATTTTAATCAGTTGTATGGAGCATAAGTTGACCTTTATATATTTCTATACTTTAGTTACACAGATAATGAACTATGATAATAATTAAGAGGAACACAAGCTATATCTTATCATTTCTCATTTTTATTCTTGCTTTGTGATCTCGGATCCTACTTGACCTTACTTTACCCAGTGTCTGAGAAGGAGTAAAGAATTCTCTGACAGTTATAGGTTAAAGGTAGTGCCTTGTTTAAAATATTTTAAATAAAGTGCTGGATAGAAAAATTGCAGTTGATCTTTAAATTTTGTTCTTTATAATTTTGAGAGTTGAAATTATTTGAAATAAACAAATAGGGTTATTTTTAGGAAATAAAAATATTTTAAGATAATAGTAAGTAATTATAAAGTGTATGACTTTATACATTTTATGAAATATATTTTTAAAATATTAAACAAAACAGGTGTACATATTTTATAAGATTTTATTTTATTGTTTGAGAGAAGGTGAGAGAGAGAAGCAGGGCGGGACCAGAGCAGTCTCCATAGTTCTGCACTAGTAGTTGTGATATGGTTCCATTCCACACAAGTGGAGATAGGACTGTGAGGGGCAGGAACTGAACTGGGGACTCCCACATGGAAGGGGAGAACCCTCACTGCCATTCTGGTGGTTACCAGTATACCACAGTTCAGTATATGGGTTTGCATGGATCTGAGGCCGGGAATCAAACCCCAGGCCTCCCAATTGCAAGGCAATCCCTCAACTGCTAAGCTATCCCGGTATTCCCCATGCACATATTTCTAAAGATTTATTTTATTGTTTTTAACAGAGGCAGACAGAGACAGAAAGAGACAGAGAAGGGGGAGGGCACAGAGCAGTCTCCATAGTTGTGTGTCATCAGTTTTTGACATGGTTTCATTCCACACAGGTGGATGGGGGCCATGCAGGGCAGGAACTGGGCTGGAGGCTTCCCATAGGGAAGGCATGCCCCCTTGAGTCAGGGTCACAACCAGGGTACGAGAACCAAACTGGGGGCCTCCCTCATGGGAAACACATTCCAATTCAGCATATAGGTCCATAGGGGCTGGGGCCAGGATTCGATCCTCAGTCCCTGGGATTGCAAAGTGAGCACTTAACTCACTGAGCCATCTTGGTTCCCCCACATATTTTTACAGTTTTTGTTTTTATTGTCCTGCAGTAAGAATAAATTACTTATCAGATGTAATAGCTGTTTACGCTTCATTTCTAAAGATAGCTGTTCAATGTCATCTTCGTAGATAAATAAGAATATCTATCTCTGTTTTATCTCTAAACTGTTATAGTATAATGTGGTAATTATACCAAAAGCAAAGACAAATGATTTAGGCAACTCAAGTCAGTTTTCACGTACATGTTTATTCTCCTGCCTAGATAAATATAAGCTATTCTAGGGCACAGCTGTACCATGCATGTCATTTGTTTTCACCATGGCAAATAAGGGTCTAGGCAAAGATTAATTATTTATGTACAGTGTATAATTAAAACATGTAGAAACATTATTAATTAATTAATTAACTCAGTAAACATTTATGGAGAATTGTGAGACTAGCCCTATTCCACATCCAGTATGTTTCCTCTGATTTATCTAACAAGTACTTAATAAAACTTGTTGAAGGACAGAAGAGAGAGAAAATGAGTTAATATGTGTGCACACTGAGAGGGGTGCCAGGCACACCACAGGTGATTTAGGAACATTAGCTGTTGTTGTTATCCTTAGAGTGACTTCCCTGAAATCACACAGCTGCTGAATAGCAAAGTTGTGGCTCAATTTCTCAAGTTCTTTTCTGCTATCACACACACACCCACACCCACCCCCACCCCCACACACACACAACGTAAAGAAGATCTGATGATGTAAACCCTGCTCATCCATGATTCTGTTATTGCTCTAGTGTAGAATCTCTTATTGTAAGTCTTCCAAATTCATGCACATGGAGAGAAATACAGCACATGTTCCTCTCCGTTCAAAGAATTCAACAAAGTTTCAGGATAAATATTACAGGATTTACTGCCTCTTTTATGATATTTCAACAGGGAGGAATAGATTTTCCTCATGCCTAATTATTTATCAAGAAAGGAATCTGTGGTAAAAATCTGAGTTTAACACCATAGGAATTTCAGTACACTTCCATTCTGTGGTACTCTGATGATGTCCAGCTCTTAGCAGATGCAGTGTGTTTTATTAGTTTACATTCATCTGCTCCATTTATTTTGAGCTCCTTGAGGGTAGGGCTCCAGTGTTTTGTTTTGTTTTTTACAATCTCATTATCAATAATGCCTTGCCTGGTGCCTGGCACTATTTATTCAATGAAGGCATCACATATTTTACATACACAGTGTTGCGAAATCCACCTTAGCCAAGCTTCCTGAAATTGTTGCTAATGTGAAGCTAGATATGTATCATTAAATGTTCAGACAGTTACCGCTAGGAGAAATATTTAGTGCCACCAAGTAAGTATCATGGACCCAGTGGTTTCAGATATTTGGGGTGTGGGGGTGGGTGAGTATCTAAATTTTTTTCAACTTGGAAACTCTTTACCTGTCATGCAATATTAGACATATGCTTAAATATTTCTAATATCACAGAGCCAGTCAAAAAATAACAGTATAGAAGAATACAGAGAAGAAATATACAGAATTAAGAGATGAAATTTCTGTGAAAATAAGAGACAGCCGTTTTTCCTCCACTATTTTTGTTCTTTCCTTGAAGGAAGCTCCTATTGAAGATAGAAGATGGGAATACATATCCAAGTTAACTCAAATTTGAGCAATAGTCTTAGGAAAAACAGAGCTCAGGCGTGTTCAATTAACATCACTGAACCTCTGTTATGTTTTAGGTGCTGTGCAGTGGGTATAGTAGCCCACAAAAACAAAGGAGTCTCTAACATAATGAGAGTTCTACTGTCTTTATTTGGGAATTACTGTATATAAGATAAGTTCATTCCATGCTGTCATTAGCAGTCAAATATAAAGCAGATCACTATAAGAAAATGGGATTGGTGAAGACTATGCCACAAGTATTAATTTTTAGTTACTACAGATAGAAAGCCTTATAATTTGTATGTAATTGGTATAAAAGAATAAACTTAGAAAGGAAAAAGGATCTCAGAATAAATGGGGCATGGGGCACTACATCAGAGCAATACATGGAGCAGAATCAGCATGACCCACACACCCAAAAAAAACCAGTCACGTTGACCTTCACACTTCTAGCTCTATCTGAAGTGGTGAGTAATCTGAATTCAGTTCTATAAACATGATTTAGATTATTTGTGTATTATCATCAAACTAAAAGCTTAATAAATATATGTAGCTCATTCTGTGATGTTGTCCAAGTCATTGTCAATTATTATATACTTAGAGACTATGCATAAACCAGATAGATATTATTAAACATTAATATTTCTGACAGGCTGACTTCAAAATGGTGGTACCTAAAGTATGTGAATTGGGTAAAGAAGACTTTCAACTGAAGGATAAAATCATTAATAGTTGTGCATCAGTCACCTGAAGTTTTTTTCTTTTTTCTTTTTTTGTTTAAAGAGAGCAATCAATGCCTGGGTACCAATCCTGAACTCTTCTTTGAAATCATGATTCATTGAAACAATATATTCCCATCCAGTTTTTCAAAAGCTTCTTCAAGTGATCCTGGCACATTTTAAGTGTGAAACCCTCTGAAATACTCCGCCTTATAAGGGATAATTTCTGTGTTTATGTCACCTGTTACACTTTCAAACAGAAAGCACAAATCTAAAGGGCTTAGTTAAAACTGCTTAGGTAAAAAGCTACCTTCAAGGGATACATTTTAAGTAAATACTGCTATTTACAAATATATGACATATTTCTTAAAGTAAACCATTATTATTTCTTCTGAAAAACACTTCGTTAGCCTTGCCTTCAAATTATTTTCTAAAATAAAAAATTATAAAGTCTCATTTATTTAAAGTTATCTGCAGTTGTTTTTGAAACAGATCCATTCAAATTTTCCATCTCATATTCTTACAATGCTGTCAAGCAGATGTCACCTCATGGTTAGTCCAGGAATATTTCCATTACCTTTCTGAAATCCCAGAAATGCTTTACAGATCATATTTTCTAGTTTATCCAAGTTCTCACTGTTTTTCTATGAAAGGGGCTTTTCAAAGCATCGTAGTCTGCAGCTTTTTCTACAAGAAATGGATGATTCTCCTTATTTTTATACCAGCTCCAGCACTCTACATAAAACATAGAAAGTCATAAGACCAGAGATCAAATAATACACCTGGGCAGGGGATCTTGCAGTTGACAATAATCTGCTGATGTTGCTATTAGCAATATAAATTCTAAAGATAATTGATATTTAAACATTATTTCAAACTTTCCCCTAATTAAGACTGCTTGAGCAGTTAAAAATCTGTGAGGTTTTACTATAATTGACATTGTTCTGCCGTGGCAATTATAATCAGTCATTCTGGAGAAACTAGACCGACCGAAGTTCAAATAAACTGTAAAAGAAAGGAAAGACTGGATGTTTAGCCAGTTCTGAAGCTGTCCTCTACTGGGGTGCATGAAAAGTGCCTCAGAACCATTTCAAATGAAAATGATAGGTGCTCAGTGACAAAGTTTTACCCCAAAAGTAAGGCTTTAATTCATTTTTGCTCTAAGTATGATAGAATAAGCCAATTTGTTTTTAATGATGAGATGCCAAGAATAGTTAAAGGAAAAAAATAGGTCATAATTCTACCTTGTTAAAAATACGGTCTTAGACTACCTCCTAATTAGCCCGTGACATTTTCTTAAAGGCAAGCAATTCGTCTGGGCATAGAAATGTCCAATTGTACCATGTCACTTTGAAGTGTATTTTGGGCCAAGCTACTATTCTCATTAATGAAGCATTTAAAACACCTTTCTCCTTGGAAAGGCCACAGGGCTTCCAAGTGATAGCTTTCCTCCTGACCTCATTCCTTTAAAAACCTTCTTCTACAATGGTTTTTGCTTTCTTCTCTCTTTCCTAGCTGTTTCCATCTTACAGTGTGTCTTTTGGTACGAAACTAATTGTAGCTAAAATTCTAAGGCTCAAAATTGTTAAATGAAGGAATTTTATTGTTAAAGCATAAGGCTTGCTTAGGTTAATGGGTAATCAAAGTTGCAGCCACTGAAAATTGACTACATTAGCTGGAATATATGGTGAGTCTTTATACGTTGACAAAAAAGAGATCTTTGGAAATTAACTCGGTGTAACATAAACAAGTTAAATTATATGGGAACTTTGACTTTAACTCAAATAAAACAGATTCTAGATTACTTAGTAAGAGAATATATTATGAAGCTATCTCACAGAAAATTGTGTTACCCTGGAATAAAGATGAGAGACTGCCTCTTTAGGATGCCAAACACTACAACATCTGTTTAATTCAAGGAAGACTACATTCTTGTAGAATTATAAATATTTGTGCAGAAAAAAAAGGTTAGATTGCTAGAGATGAATATGCCAGTTAATGAGGTAGCAATGGTTAAAAAACAATTCTGTTAATATAAAAATTAGTATTGACACTTCTTTTTCATACTGTACTTAAAGAAAGATTTACTAGTACAAGCATTACATGCAACATGAGTAATTATGAACTCAATAAATTAAATCTCCTGTGGCTCTTTTTCTATCAAAAATGGCAAAGTAATTTACCATTTTGAAGCCAATTTGAAGACTTCAGTTAAGTTCTTTTGTTGCATGTAATAATTATCATTGCACTAACGATATAAACTAATAATGTAGCAATAACCTCATTTGTGAAACTATTGTGCATCTAGCTTGGAACTGGGAAATCCATACAGTATATCATTTAGTAATACTAACAATTATGCAAGAACTATCATCCCTACCATAAAAGTAAGGAAAATCCAAATGACATCCAGACAGTTAATAAGTAATAGGCATAATGGGGATAAGAACACAAGTCTCTTTAGTTCTCAATTTATAACTGTGTCCCATATTTCCTTTTCATAAATCCCTGTTCCCATTAAGTGACATGCATGTACAAATTGTATTTTGATATTTCCTCCATATCAGATCATTTACTCTAAAGTAAAGGAAAAATCTGATGAATTCTTTTTTTTTTTTTAATTTTATTTTTGAACTGAACTGGGGGCCTCACCGCATTTGGGAAGCACACCCCAGTTCAGCATGTGGGTCTGCATGGGCCAGAGCCAGGATTCGATCCTCGGTCCTCGGGGCTTCTCAGCGAGCGCTTAACCCACTGAGCCATCCTGGCTTTCCCTGATGAATTCTTTATTGCTAGAATGAAGTCAGGTCTTCACTTTGACTCAGTGTATAAGCTCAAAAGGAAGTCTTGGTCATCCTACAGGGAAATTGTTGTCTTTTACTTTGCTTTGTTTTGTTTTATTTTGTAGTAAGAACACTTACTATAAGATCTACTATCTTAACCATTTTTAAGGTGCTCAGTACAGTGTTGTAACTATAGGCACAATGTTGTACTGAATCCCTACATTTCAGTTTTCTCTAGGACTCAGGAGCTAAATGGATGATTGACATTTTGGTTCCACATTCATTTGATATCTATTCCATATCTACCCTACTACTAAGATAGATGAAGTAAATCACTTTTCTCTGTGCTTCAGTTCTATCAAACAAAGTATCAATTATACCTTCCCAACAACCCTCATATCTGAACCCTCATATCTTACCTGCTTGCTGGCAGGTAAGAGAAGAGGATAGCTCCACCTCTGTTGTGAGTTCTCCGTGGGTTGTGAGAGTCCTGAGGTTGGGTGCTTTGGATATCAGCACAAACTGGGAAAAAATAGCTTAAAAAGAAATCTTTCTTATGTTGCCTATTGAAAGATAATATGGGGCCTGGTTTCAAATTCTTGTAAAATATGATAATAGTAACTAACATTATTGAATATGTAGCATGTACCAGACACTTCTCTATGTGATTAATATATATTGATTCATTTATTCTTTTATTTAAGATTTATTTTTATTGTTTTTGACAGAGAGAAACATAGAGAAAGAGACAGAGATAAAGGGGAGGGTCCAGAGCAGTCTCCATAGTTGTATGCCATCAGTTTTTGACAGTTTCATTCCACACAGATAAACCAGGAGGTGGGAGGAACACAGGATGGGGACCAGGCCAGGGGCCTCCAGCATGGGATGCATGTCTCCATGAGCATGGGGCCGAACTGGGGGCCTTGCACATGGGAAGCTCATCCCAGTGAGAACCAAACTGGGGGCTACACCCCAGTTCAGCATGTGGATCAGTGTGGGCCAGAGCTCCGTTTTGACCCTTAGACCCCGGGGCTGCAAAGCAAGCCTCAACCCGCTGAACCATCCTGGCATCCCCAATTCATTTGCTCTTTATGACAACCTTGTGAGACAGGTGCTATTATCACCATGTCTATTTTGCAGACAAGGAAGCTGAGACCAAGAGAGGTTCATGAGTTAAGAAGCTGGCTGAGATTCCAATCCAATCCATATATACTGTCATTAGTCTACACTGCCCACCTCCTAGATACCAGATTGGCAATGTGTCACAGATGTTTGCCAAGATAGCAAGTCCCTACATTACAAGATAAAATGGATGTTGATAGCATTTAAAACAAGATAAAGCTTATATTTAAGACTTTTATTTATGACAGAATGACCTACCAGTGTTTTTATTTTCTGGTATCATTTGCAGGTGTTAAACTGGGGTTGATAAGGGTAGCTATGCCACTAATTCAGAACAATTAACTTTGATTACAAATCAGTTTTCAACCTTGATACAAAATTTTGACAGATAAAAGTCTTCAATTAGTATATAATCTGTGTTTTTAGTGAATTTTAGTGAAGTTTATGATGTTATCGGTATGTACGAAGAAATAAGTGTGCTTGTGTGGAAACTATAGTTCATTCCTAAAATATTGTATTTCTTTTTATTCTCAAAAACTAAGTGTACAAAATAAATACAAAACCATTTTCTAAATGCAAGGAAAGTATTTTATAAACAATTTTATTGAAGTAAATTAGATCTAATGTAATAGATACAATAATCAAATTTGTTTTTGAATCAGCTACAACTATAGGCAGTAAGGAGCAGATACTTTCAAATAAAATAACAGATTGAAACTCTCAAGGTTAGTACTATAATTTGCCAGTTATTTAATATAAGGAAATTTGCTTAAATTTCTGTACCCCCATTTTTCTCATCTGTCAAAGAGGAATCACATAGTTATCACACAAGTTATTTATCAGGACTACATAAAGATAATATAAACAATTTAATATTTATTTAATAATCCAGAAATTCAAAAGTGGATTTACATTTTCATGAAAATTCTTTCATATAATATGTCATTATTATTGTAACGACTCATAATATTCTACTAAGTAATCAACCTAGAATAATTTTTTCTCCTAAACATTCTAAAACTAGTATAATTTGGTCATTTCAGTAATGCTTTATGGTGTCCTTTTCCTGTATACTCAGGTCATCTCCCATATACCCTATGAATTTTGCTGTAATGTGTGATAGGAAAAAAGGAAGGTATATTTAATTAACCCTGAAATATATCACTATATGCACGGTACAGAAGCAGGTACCGTTGGTACTAACAGACATATTACTTATTGTTCCTATCCACAAAGAGCTTATTACTAAGTTGAGAGGAAAGTTTTTCATGAAGAATTAATGAAATTGATAACATAATAAAATTGTATTTGGGGGACACAGTTGCATATAATGTAATAAGTAAACTTTATTTATATAACATTTAATATAAGATAAAAGTTGGTGAAAATTTTTAATTATCTAGCGAACACCTAATGGAGATTTAATATAGATGCCTTCTTCAGTGGTATGTAGTGTCAAGAGACAACTGTGTGAATGAAACCTTTCTATGACCCCACTGCCCTTAAATTGGCTGTAGTTCATCAAAGTGAATTAGTATACCAGTCAAACTTTGCTGTAAATAATCGTAGTAGAGTTAGAATAATCATAGTGATAGTTATGACAGCCTGAAATAAATATATATCTTTATACATTATTGAATAGTAATAACGAGTACTGGATTTTTTTTACATTCTTTATTTTCAGAATCAAGTCATGAGTATATTGGAGATTGGGTCAACCACTTGCCCATTTGCTCTCAATCTCAGTTTCCTTTCTTTTCCCTCATCCAAGGGCTTCCAATTACTTTCAACCATTATCCTCATAGGCAGGCGATTGATAGTAAGAGAGTAGAAGCCTGAATAGAACAAGCCTTACTCAGTGTTGAGTAAAGTAGCATCTGCTTTCTTTTTTCACAACTCAAATACCTACTGGGTGTTCGTTCCCTCTCTCTTTTCAGTTATCAAATGATGGTCCTGCACTTAGTTTCTGGTAACAATATCCTTTTTTAGTCTTCATAGCTGAAGAGCTGAGGGTGCTTGTATACTGTTTCTCTTTGGGTAGACCTATCTTCCTGTGTTCAGCTTCAAAAGAAAACAAGACAATATGAGGCTCAGGGTGAACAAAGACAAACTAAAGCCATTTTGCTCTTGTTCTCTCCTTCATATGCCAGCAAATTTCTTGCCATGTTAGAAATCATCAGTAACAAAATTAGTTATTTCTATAAATGAAATATACTTTGGTATAATTGTAATGGGTGCATACGGTGTTTAACTCGCCCTAATGAGAAGTGCAATGTTCATAAAAGTTGGGTAGATGGCTCTATTATTATATTCTGGGTTTCTCTGAGAACAGAAAGTTCTGAAACCAGGAGTCAAAGAGTTACTCTGTGAAGAAACAATAACTGTAGAATGTGGAGTAAATTTAATAGGGTTTTACTTTTGTAGTCCTGCTGAGTTACTATTATCAAAAACACACAAAAGCTGTTTTCACCTTGTTCATAGTTTCTCCTAATGGCTTTTCAAGATAAAGGTATTTTCTATGTGTGATTATTGAGGTCAGAGCATTGTTTCAATGTAACTGTTTTTTTGTTTCCTTTTAGAAAATGGTAAGAGAAGATTATAGTTCACTAAAATCATTGCTTATTATTTTCTTTTTTAATAAATTAGATGCATGTAATGATCAGATTAACAACATGTTTGAATGTTCCAGCAAATAACCTTTATTTAAATTTCACCATCGTTGATAATACGGAGTTCAAAAATATCATATGTGACTTCAAGGACATTGACCCTCTCCATTTCAAGAGGAGTAAAATTTGTGATGTTTGTGCTTTTGCAGTTTGACTAGTGTTAAATTGGCTAGTTTTCTCCTTATACTCAAAAGCTTCTCAAACCCATGACTTTTCTCTGAGTGCCAACTAAGTAATACAGCTGCGCATTAAAATCACCTGGAGAACTCTCCCAAAACACCAATCCAGTCTCCACTTCCAAGGGATTCTGATTTTGTGTTTGAGTGTGAGGACAAAGTTCCAGTATGTTCTAAAGTGCAACTTGGTTGAGACTTCTGGGTACATTTATCTGGCACCTACCAATCCCAGTGAATGCTGGTTAACTGAAAGTATACTGTATAACTTCTTTTACATCAAAATTTCCAGGCCCCTGATCTTGGCATTTTCTGACAAACTCTTAACTTGCTTATGGCTTCATTTTCCATCTAAACATCTGGTCTCCTATTTTCCACATTGGACATACAGTCTTCCTTCTCCCCAAGCCTCTTAATCCAACTCTCTCCATAGGTAATCCATCCTCATACTTTCTGAGATAGTTTGACCACTCCAGCTCCTTTACCAATTTGCTAATAGCCTATCTCTTTACCAATAAATGTTCTTTCTTCTCTTCTGACTCAGTGAGTGGAAGTCTTCTTCCTCCTACAATCTTCACATTTACTCTGGATTCCCAGTCCTGCCTACCTCTCCATGTATGAAAGACATTCCTTCTTCACATAATTAATTCTGCTCTACCTCATAAGTGGAGGCCTCTGATGGTTTAGATTCCACTGCTGTGTGTGGGAGGGAGAAAGGTAGGGGTTAAAAGTCCCTTACAGCATCAAGTCCCCATATAGAACATGTAATTGCTCATTAAATTGTGGTCTTCTCCACTATACTCTCTGCCCCTTAAAAGAAGTGATCCTGCCTTATCCAATGTTTGCCAACCAGTACCTAACACAGAACAGTATATAGAAACACGTTCATCCAGAGAGGAACAACTGGAACATGATTTATTTTGCAATAACTGATGTATCATATAATACATAGTTTATTTCTGAGCTCAAAACAATAAGAATAACCTGGAGGCCTGCTAAAATATCCATATCACCCAGAATTGTCAGTGACTGTTATAGGCATTTACAGGTAATAGCATAAGGAGACATCAAAGATACCTACTTGTGAAACTTTGTACAAATGTATAACAAATGGCCAAATGCTCTGAGCTCAACTCTGAAGTGGACAATAGGTCACAGCCAGCTTGAGAATCAGCCTCTATTACAGCCTCATCTTGATGACATGTTACAAGTAGAACAGAAGGTAACATCTTAGTGTGTCCCAAAAGTCTTCTGGTGAGAAAATGAAATGAAATCAGGAAAAACATAATTTAAGCTTCTTCAATATGAATTTCAATGTGCTGCAAACGAAGGATCAAATGGCCAAAAGATCACATTTTGCATGGAATGGTTTGGGCTCTGCAGGGACAGCTTGGGAAGTTGTCCGTGAATAACCTTGCCATCTCTGTGGCATGATTGGCACGGTGGTGCCACATAAACTAGAGTTACTGTAGGAGACTTTGCTATAGTTTAGTAGTTTTGGATCCCAATTTAAATTAGCTGTCTTTGATGTGAAGTGGAACCCACACTGCCTTAATTAAGGCTGTTTTCATTGATCTGTCAACAAAATCATTTTGGGGATGTTGGAGAATAGAGAACAATTGGACCGTACTGTTCATCCAGAAAGATTTTGAAATCATTAGTAGGTATTGTAGCATTGAAAATAAAGCGAATCTCTAGCAACATCATTATTAATGATGTCTGAAGTTTGTGTGTAACGTGTTCATTCAGCATTCAGTACAGAATGGGTATATTCTCACAATAGTCTTGATGTTGTTGGGGTTTTTTTAATAGCATAAATGATGCTAAAAACAAAACAAAACAAAATGTGGACTTTCACTGGAATCAGAATAACATCTGAATTGCTATGTTGCACAAAACCTGAAGGACCCAGACGGTCCCCATTTTCTGACCTCATCTCACTTCACTCTCCCTCTCTCCTTATGTTCTAGGTTTCTTTCCTCTCCTGGTCCTTTGCTCATGCCACACACACACACCTTTCCAAATGCCTTTACCCATGTTGTTTCTTTTGCCGGGGAAGTTATCCCACAGTTCTTTTCAGTGCTAATAATTTCTCATGTTCATCTCTGAAATAAGTTGTTTCCTCAGAGAGATTGTTTGTTTCTGTATCACTAAAATACCCACATTCATTACCTCCCAGTCTTCTGCATCCTATTACCCAATATCATTTTCTTCCTTGACTCCTTTCAATATCTGATATGTCATTTGCTTGGTTTCTTCTTTTTCTGTTTTCCCTCTTCCTTTCTTAAATATAATATTCATGGAAATGAAGAACCACATTTATCATGTGCACTGTTGTATCCCCCAAATCTAGGATAAGAGCTCCTCAAATAGTTGCCATGTAAATGAATAATTGTTATAAGATACCGCATGTAAACATTGCCTTACTGCAAGACTGGAAGATGTTTATAGCTTTCCAATACATAAGTAATCACCCCTTTGATTTCCAAACATGGAAAGTAATAAATCTCTCCCGTTATTTCTGGACTTATAAAATATCAACAGCTTTATATTTGTACTTCATAATAATTTTTCACATTAAATTTATTTCATAATTATTACACCAGGTTTGGATGCTATTTGTTTTATATCTGATGGCTTTACTTATAGAATTCTGACCTGAGTTGGGGGTGAGCTAGTAGGTATAATATATGGCAATTAATTAATTTATTCATATATTTAGCCAGTATTCATTGAGTACCACTTATCTGCTTAGTGCTATGCTTGGTATAGATCATAAATTACAATGGTCCCAACTTTCATAGAGTTTATACTTTACTGAGACAAGGACCAGACAATTAAATAGCACCTCACAATGTTTCATAAAAAGTGATATGGGAATGGTAGAATATCATGGGCACACAAAGTTGAAGCAGTTGACTCAATTTAGTGTGTCAGGGAAGGTTTCCCAGAAGTGGCATAGAACCTGAGACTAGATGGATTAATAGGAGATAGTCTGGACAAGCCGTGTATTCATCTGGTGTGATATTCCAACTATAATAATTGCTAGAATCTGACCCTCAAAATGCTTCCTTCTAAGTACTGTTAAATTTGGTTTTCTTCCAAATGTAGTCTACTGGTCACTAACATCAGCAACATAGTCATCATTATAGCATCAACAACAATACCATCATCATTATTATCATCACTGTAGTCATCATCAACATCATAATTGTCAGTAATTGTTCAGTGAAGTGTTACATAGAAACACTATATGGTTTATTCAGTGGTCGTCATAACAACCCTGACAAAAGATACTTAAGCTTATATTTGTTTATTTTACACATGAGGAAATGAAAATCCCAACATTTTATTCCAGCTCACCCCGCTGTTCAGTACTATTCAGTTTTGTTCTCTGTTGCTCCTTGTGATACCTGCTTTGGGGTCAGTTGCTAGTGAGATCCTGTCTTTGGTTGATAACATGGTCAAATGTCAGTGTAGACAAAGGGCAGGGTTGAATGCTCAGGTCTCTATATCTAATACAAAACTTGTGAATTCCTGTACATTTCAGGTAGTGACACTAGACACGTACCATGTAGCTTCACTTTAGGTCTATGGTTACTATAGTGACATGCTATGACCTAGAAAGAGAGGATGGATCCACTACCTCATGTAGCTAGACTAAAAATATCAGTGCTACCTTGAGTTTTAAGGTATCTTGAGGAACAGCATATTTCATGAACTTAACTTTATAATAGATAATTTTTAGCATAAAGTCCCCAGAGAGAAGGGAGTTGCCAGGCACTGGCTCTGACAAAGGTGTACATCTCCTGTAAAGAACATCTACTACCTCAGAATGAAACTTCTGTACTGAACTCTATCTTCTACATTCCTACAACTTAAGAAGTTTTGTCATCAAATTAAAGCCATCAGTTGTGTTTGCTAAGCCAACATTCTGGCACTGCACCCTAGAAACACACAATTATTATAACTTGAACTTGACTCTCTGCATCCATTCACCTCTTCCCAACAGCAGTGGGTCATAGAGCCTTACCTGTAAGCTAGGACTCACTGCCAGATTCCAACATCAACCCTGACCTAAGGCAGTGGAGGGGTAAACATGCCATGTCTACTGGGACTCAGTTTGTTTTTTTTAAAGATTTATTTTATTGATTTTTGACAGAGAGAGACAGAGAGAAGGGGGAGGGCCCATAGTTGACAACATTAGTTTTCCATATAGTTTCACTCCACAGGTGGGCGCGGGGCTGCACAGGGCAGGAACTGGGCCAGAAGCCTCCCACATAGGTCCCAGCAAGAACTGAACTGGGGGCACTCCCCAGTTCAGCATATGGGTCCACATGGGCTGGGGCTGGGATTCGATCCTCGGTCCTCAGGGCTTCAAAGCTAGCGCTTAACCCACTGAGCCATCCCAGCTTTCCCAAGGGACTCAGTTTTAAGTTATATGTGCTGCTTTTTTCAATAGTGACAGTGTGACCTAGTTCTTGAAATTCTTTTTTTCTTCATTGTTTATCATTCCTTGTTCATCACCAAGAGCCGTGCATTATATAATTTAGCATTTCCCTGAGCCCTTGTTGTTGTTGCTTTTGAGTGTCTTGTCCATTTTTCTCCTGATGATGGAGACCTGCTTTTGTCTTGTCAGCCACTCTCCAGGGACATCAAAAGGCAACTGCGTTAAAATCATTGTTAAAGGCCTGGCTCCCTATTGCTAGACCTCTCGAATCCTAAATAAATTTTGAATAATTGACTGTATCAGTTAGATATTGTCTATGGGTTTATTTGTTTGTTTCTACTCATCTGTAAAAATTTATTCCTGCTTGGATCTCTTCATTGTCTACTACAAAATTCTCATTCCCAGATGCTTATATAGACCAAGATGGCCTATATGTATACTACCAGCCAGGTGGAACTATGGTGACCTGAGACATTTCCAAGAAGCTACAGTTAGTTATTCATTTAGACCTCACCAGGTTTGAATATCATCCTTATGATATATTCTACTTTTCCTTAGAAAATGAGAATCTAAGTGATGCCGGGATAGCTCAGTGTTTGAGTGCTTGCTTTGCAATCATGAGGTCCAGGCTTTGATTCCCAGCCATGGCGCAACTGGTAACCACTGAGATGCTTCAGTGGTGAAGGTTCTCCCCTCCTATGCAGAAGGCCATCTGTTTGGTTCCTGCCCCGGCAGTCCCACATCTACCTGTGTGGAATGAAACCATGTCACAACAAATGATGTACAACTCTGGAGACTGCTCTGCCCTCTCCTTTTCTCTCTCTCTCTTACCTTCTCTCAAAAACAATAAAACAAATTTAAAAAAAGAAAATGAGCATTTATATACTTATGTGAAATCTATAATCTCATAAAAATTGGAAATTAATTCAGAAATTTTAAAAAGAAACACTGAGAAGACAAAATTAACATGCAACAAACAAATCAAAACAATACATCAACTCTCTGAAACTGCACTAAGCTCATAATTTCCACCAAAGGCTGATATTCCAGTTCTATTCACTTATTCTGCAGACAGCTATAAGGTCTTGAGTAAGCTCCCTTATGCCTTAGGCCCAGACTTGCCTAGAGAAAATAATTATCCAAATTCCAATATAAAATGGTATACTATTTTGGTTGACTAGTTCCAGAGATATAATTGAAAGTTGTACATATTAATGGTTATATATATTAGAGTATACAGTACACTTATGGTAATATTGGTACTACTTCTAATAGTAATAGCAATTGAGTATAATACCGTATAAGGAGCAGACAGGCTTGGGGATGTCAAGGCCAAAATCTCCAGATTGACATGTCTGGGTTTTTCTCTATCTCAGCTAATCTGATTAAGTTTTTCACTTCACTCTCCATGTAAAGAAAGTGTAATCATCAGCAGGAGCCATGAATTGAAAGCACACCTGAGGGAAAAGTGAAGTATCTAGGATTCCCAGAGAGATTTGATAAGTTTACACAAGTCACTCTCTTTGCTATCTGGGACCAATTCTATTTCTAGCACCCTTTTACTGTTACTGACAACATTTCCAGTTCAACTGAATAATTTACTCTCTCACCTGACAGCATCTATCATTATAAAAATTGCCAAACCAATTCAGAGAGCATCTGCACAATGGGGGGACTTAAACTTTTAATAACCTTCAAGAAAGCCTCGACTCATCACCACTGCTTGTCAGCTTGTATATGAGCTCATCTTTTAGTCACAAAAAAGTTGGCAGATTAGAAGATTATATGTGACAGATCTGAAATAGCATCTATGACATTCTCGCCTAGTAATACCTCTGAAAAGAAGCATCAGGAAAAATCAAATTTAGAAATTTGGTAAGTACTTCACAAAGTGAAGGAAGATAGGTTCATGGATAACTATTTATAATCTATGACAATTCGTCTGTAATAAAGGTCTGGAAAGCTGTGATTTTGAGTATCATAAGGAGATTTATCAGAAATGCTATGAAATGTTGCTTTTTCTTGGCATACATTAGATGTTTGCTCTTAGGCCCACATCATTTATTCCACTAGGGAGCTTGGAAGGACACAAACCTTTCTTTTTTTGAGTATAGTCTTATCTATTGAAAAATTGCCTCTTTTCTCTCACCATTCTGTTCCTGGTGTTGAATTATACTACCCTATGTATACCGGTGATGTATTTAAACCTCCCCATTTGTCACAACTTCTAAAAAATTTTGATTAACCAAACTATGCTTTTTTAAGTGATAATTATTAATATTTAAAAAAATTGAAATAATTAAATGCATATATAACTTCCAATGTCTAGAGAAAGCATCACAGAACCAATGATAGCACATGCACTTAAATTAACTCTAGTCAAAAGCAAAGAAGTGTAACAGTTTTCTTTGGCACTTTATGATAGATGACTCCTATTTTGGTTTCTGAAACTCTAAAATGTACTTGGCAGACACCTCTTGTTACCTTTGTAGTTAACCTCTCAGCATGCAGTCTGTCAACTACTACATTGGAGTCCTACTTGATAGATTTTAAATATCTGTCCTTTTTCTTTACTGTTTTTTGTTTCTACTTTAAATGTTTCCCATTTTATTTATTTATTTTTCTTTTGTAACCCATAGTTTCTACACCATGGAAGGATAAAGGATAACCCTCTTCAAATCATTGTTTTTCTAAAAACCAAATGTGGTGGTGCAGTCATATTTACACTATGATATGCTTATTTATATTTGTCTTGGCTGGCTTGGAAGGGATTTCTATTATATGCTTAGAAATGAGTTTGGCTAGTGTGTGCGTGCAGGAAGGCAGTGTAGTAAGTAGTTTAAAATCCCAAACTCATATTTTATAAGTAGTAAGTCATAAATTACTTAAGATCCTCTCTAGTTCTCCTTTAGCAGTTTAATGTGGTAAAGAAGAACAGTCATCGTATTAAATTATGTCAGTTTTTCTGGGAACAGGTGACAGAATAAATCATTTCATACTCCCTTATTCTACATTCTAAGAATCTGCTGAGGATTAGAATTGCTGGCCTTTGTGGCAGAAAGTTGTAGCTTGGGGAAAAAAATAAGTGACTGAAGATTGTACAACGCTGACCGTTTTTAGCCAGCTAAAGTGATTCTTTCCAGTCCTCACCCCTATAAAATATACATTTGAGAACATGTATATATTCATTAAAGAGAGCTTCCTGATATGGATATTCATTTTGTTCATAAACATTTTAGAAACCTAATTAATTGTTTTGTCCAGAACTCAATGGAGGAGGTTAGAGATATAAATATATATTGATATATAGTTATAAGTTATATATAGATATATACATACATACACATTTAATAATTATTGTCAGCATAGTTATATCTACCTATCTATATATCAGATCACAGAGAAGTTAAATTTTGATCAGAAAGTTATATCATTAAGAGAGCTAAATTTTGTTGTTTCTTTAAAATTCCTAGGACATTTAAAATAAACTTACTATTTTTATTTTATGTTTCTTAACTCCAACATCAATATTTTCTAAAGGATGCTTCAGGGGTCATTAGTTACATGAGGTGCTTCATGAGAGAAATAGGGGTTCCCTAGCTAAATAAGTTGAAGAAGGCTGTGCCTTTTAAGAGAAGCATATTTATCTATTCTCATAGTAAAGTTTCTAAGAAATTTGCATAACTTTGCTTAATCTAGCATTCCCCACACATTTTGACTATGAAATTGAGATTCTATATCTACTGTTTTTTGAAGACATTGAAGTGCTATATTTAAAAAAGTTAAGAATTTAAAAGATTTTGAAAGAAATTGTTGATATATTTATGTAATTGCTTCAGATAGCTTTGATTCCTAACTTTCTGTTGGTTATAATATGTGACATTTTCACTTATCTTGGGCATGGCAGTCTTGCAACTGATTTGTGTTCGCTATTCATTAAAACCTCCTTTACTTGAACAGCTATAATTAGCCTTTGTCTTTGAAGTGTAACAACATGACAGTGTAAGACATTACAAGCAATATTTGTGTCACTTCTGTCAGTTTATCTGAGTAGAAATTGTACAGAATCGTGTATCTAAACATTTTTCATTTAATACCATTTCTCTCACCTAACTCATAGACTCATGAAATGGTAAGTGAGATCTGGGAGCATTTGCTCACTTGGTCTCAATCGTTGTTTTTGTTTTTTTTATATTTTTACAAAAAAAAAAAAAAGGAACAAAACCAAGCAAGAAAAATAACTACTCCAAGCTTAGAAGCTTTAGTGAAGGTTGAATCCACCATTAAGGGGGCATCGTAGCTTAGTGAGAACACAGACTTACAGAGTCAGAATGTCTGAGATCAAATCCTGTCTCTACCATTTATTAGCCATTTGATCTTCAACCAATACTTGTCCTGTGGGTCTTTAATTTCTTCATTTTAAAATGAGGATAATAGTAGTACCTGCCTCAAAGGTTGTTATTTGTGGTCAAGTGAGCTAAAGTATGAAAAACTAATTTATTATCTGCTACATTGTGAGTGCTGGATATTTGCTATTATTATTATTATGATCATCAAGACACAAATCTCTGATTTCTAGCTAAGTGTCTTCAGCTATTTAATGCTCCTATAAGAAATATTTGATAGTATTTAATGATGTAGCACCCAATAAATACTATCAAAAAATTTTTTAAAGGTTTGGATTTGAAGGTACGAAGTCCCCAGGCACAGCTACAGACACCAAAGACATAAGAATTCAGAAATTGGAGAGGGTAATCGCTGTGGGGTAGGCTCCAACAATACCTGGGCAGATGGGGTCCCTGACCCAGTAACATTTAAAGTACGAGAGGGTAGTGATCACAAGTAAGAAGGAAAAAGGAATGCACATAGGAAACATGATCAGTAAGAAGGTAGTAGTCAAGAAGTCTACTGGAAGAAGATCCTTCTGGGTTTATGTTTGACAAAGTAACTGAAGGTAACTACTGGTAGTTTAGATTAGATCTAGTAGAGAAGGCTTTATAGAGAAGGTGAATATGTGCCGCAGTTTGAAAGGGAGGATAATCCAATATCTTGGAAAATGCTAATAATTAAAAACAAATAACTAAATTCACTGATTTTTATGTCTATGATTCTTTTTTAAAAATCTGGTTTATAAGTTCTGTGCTAGATAGGCCTAGGTTTTGTTTAATGCTCTATGAACTTTTACCCCTGTTTGCTTCCAAATAATAAATTTTCAATTTAGATTGATTGAATTACAACTGGTGTTAATTTTAACAATTTTTTCTATAATTACTAAAAAGCTAGAATTATTCAACCAGCTTGACTATGTTGTATCTGAAATTAATAGAAGCAAATGTTTCTGATATTAAGGCCAACAGCATTGCCTAATATGAGTTTTAGAGTGGTCTCCTAGTATTCATGTCTTCTCCTTTTGATCACTTCACAGGAGGGTAGCTAACCTACTGAGTCCTGTGTGATGAGGTGGGGTGCTATATGGGTCAGTGAGTGGCTCAGGGAATGGCATGTGCAAGACCATCTAGAGGCCTCTTCCCACTGAGGCAGTGCACAGGAGCTATTGAGATGAAGTCTCAGTTGCTCTGGGTCCTAGAGAATGTGCAAACAGCAAAGCAACCCTGAATGTACAGGTTACATGAGGGGAAAATAGAAGTTTGTGGTGTAAAATGTTTAGGTGTTGAGAGTGTTAATGTACAACAATATGAGCTAGTCTAACCTAAATGAAACTTACTGTCTGTCAACATAAAATTATGTTGGCATGTATACATTTCTTTTTCTTTTGAGTGAAAATGTAAGCTTACATGTAAACAGAATTTAACACCATATTTCTCCTAATTTATACAGTGCATACAAAGAAAAAGAACTATAATTTTCTCTCTGCCTTTGGAAGACATCAAGTTTTTATAAAAGAAAAGAAAACTAATTAACCTAATATCATTTTCTAACATAATGACATATTAGCAAAATGAATAGGGAGAATGAGCAAGGATGGATGGCACAAGAGATACTCACTGTACAGATGGAATAAGTGAAGTTGAGTTAAAATAAGTTAATTTCCCAAGACCTCATAAAAATATAGTTTCAAAATCATAAAATACACCTCACCGAAGCCCCAATTTCATGTGCTGCCTCCCAACTCATTTACATTTTCAATATGTGATTTATTGTACAAATATAAAGATTAACAGAACAGTATTTTAGAGGCATAACAGATTGACCTCAATTATTCAAATAACATTATATTAAAGTTGTATTAATGTGATTGAATAGGAAGTTGTAAGATGGGTATTTTTTTCTTTAAATCTAATAATCTGTAAAATCAGCAATCTGAAATAATAGTAAGTGATGCTATTCCTCATTTCATATAATACAGATATAAGGAAAAACTAATTTTACTATTCTGTTTTACTTCATAGTAGATTTAGATTATAAAGAGTAAACACTGTCTGGTTGACTTTTCTACTTTTTTGCATAACCTCAGTATTCTCAAAAGTAATGTGTTTGGAACACACCAATTTTAGGATGTCTTAACTTACTTCCATTATTTAATGGGAAAACTATAACAAGATTTCCACTAAGATTAGAAACAAGGAAAAAATGACCACAATTTCTATTTGTTCAACGTTGTACTAAAGGTACGTATTTACGATGTTTTAATTTAAAGAAGGTAGGTCTATTGAAATCAAGAGAGAAAAAGAACTTGTCAAATTTACCAACAGATTTATTAATTGGGACTCATGAAACCTATGGGGGTTGAACAAGAAAGCTGTAGATTAGAAAAAGATCAGGTATGCACTCAAAACTACAATAAAGAAATCTGTGAGCTGGAAGTTATTTCTTAAATAATTGTAAAAATTTAGCCAATTCTTTAAAAAATAACTTATTTCTTATGTTTTTATTGTTCTTAAGTATTCATATATGTTATTATTTTTA
Organism: Craseonycteris thonglongyai; assembly: GCA_004027555.1. Taxonomy (NCBI): domain Eukaryota; kingdom Metazoa; phylum Chordata; class Mammalia; order Chiroptera; family Craseonycteridae; genus Craseonycteris; species Craseonycteris thonglongyai. The sequence goes on along the minus strand of PVKE010009323.1, from coordinate 22,111 downwards.
CATTCAATTTCATATATCTTAGGTTTAACTTCAAGTGGTTAAGTAGCAATTTGTCTTTCACTTCCTACCCTGTTCTATTTTGATGTCCTGTGTATGTCTAGAGCTCTCATGTCACCCTTTAATTAACTTTGCTTAATTCTAACCAATATTATTCCCTTATTAAAAATATAAAATTCTTGGAGATGCTGGCATAACATAGCCATTGACCGATTGCCTCACAATTGCAAGGGTTGGTGTTTGATTCCAAGTCCCACCCATGCAAACCCATATGCTGAACTGTGGTGCAACTGGTAACCCCTGTGATGGCCGTGGAGGTTCTTTCCTCCCATGTTTTGGAGGCCCCCACTTCAGTTCCTGCACTGAATGGCCCCATAGCCACCTATGTAGAATGAGACCATGTCATAGTTAATGATGTGCAACTACAGAAACTGTTCTGGGCCCTCAACCTCTCTCTCTCAACTTCTCTCAAAACAACAAAGTAAAACTTTATATATATATATATATATATATATATATATATATATATATATATATATATATACATACATACACACACACACATACATACATATATATATATACACACACACATACACAAAACTTTGTTATCACTGCCACTTAGATTTTGAAAATGCCAATAGCTCACTCAACACATACACCACTACTTTTAATATATTAATAAACATTAAGTCTTTATCCTCAAAAGAAATATATTTGAGTTGTAATGAGTGTTCAAGAGCCATAATAAGAAGGACTAGTTTCTTCCTGTCCTAGAAGGTTAAAGACTTTCTTATATGAGTATATTGATGTTTTTTTAACAAAATACAATATTCTCACTAAATAGAAATTGAAGGATAAGTTACTAGGATAAAGATTGATGATAACAAAGGAGTTTTCATTAAAATCAAGAGAAGAAAAAGACATTTTACTTCCCCACTATTGTAAAAGGGCCAGCCACATAAGGTAATTGAATAAAAAATTGTTTTTACAAAGGAGTAAAAATATTAGAATAAAAGCTAAAGTAATAACGTTAGATTACCATGAAATCACAGAAGATACAATTACAAAAAGATTTTAATTCTTACAAGTGTAGTGTTGGTTACCAAAAAAAAAAAAGAAAGAAAGAAGGAAAAAAAAAATATATATATATGGCATATAGATAAATTCTAAACATATATTTTTATTTTTGACACAGAGAGTGACAGAGACAGAGAAAAGAGAGAGTGCCCAGAGCAGTCTTCATAGTTGCACATCATTGGTTTTCTACATAGTTTCATTCCACACAGGTTGGTGCAAGGCTGCAGAGGGCAGGACCCAGGTTGATGACCTTCTGCATGGAGCTCGCTCTGGTGAGAACCAGACTGGGGCACACCCCAGTTCAGCATATGCGTTTTCATGGGCTGGGTCTGGGGCTGGGGTTTGATCCTCAGACCCTTGTGCTGCAAGATGAGTGTTCAACCTGCTGAGCCATCCCAGCATCCCATAGATAAATTTTAATAAACATTATTTAAGTATATTAAAGTAAACTATACATTTAAATAAGAGTCATTTCCATAGCATGCAGACTAATGCAAAACTAAACCATTATATTAATGCTCAAAATTTTCAATTTTTATGAATGTTTACAAATATTATTAATATAATGTACTTCGTTCCACTTATATATAAAAAATTAGTCTACTGCTTCTTAGTGCTAAGAAATTATAGTCTAGACTATTTCAATGTGAGTTTATTAGGCATTTACTTTATTGAAATTCACCTTATTAATATCCCCTCCTCTTTCTCTCTCTCTCTCTCTCACACACACACACACTACTACTACTACTACTAGAGCAAGCTTTAAATTTACTTATTTAAAATTCATAATTTTTTTCCAGAATATGAATTATTTCCTTGAACTGCCCTAGGATTCATGGAAGGGAGTGGCAACATTGCCACTCATGCCCATTTCACACCTCTCACAAAGTTCCCACAAAGATAAGTAATTGAGAACTGATGAGTGATTCCATTTGAAAATATATATTTTGGTTAGGATAGCTTTGAGTAATTGATTTTTATATTTAAAAAAATCACCATAAGAAAGTTGACTGTGTGGTAAACACATTGTAACATATAGATGAAGTACTGTGGAGTTGTAAACCTGAAACCTATGTAATTTTTACTATCCAATGTCACCCTGATAAATTTAGCAATAAAAAAAAAGATCACCACAAAGAAAATGCAATTATTGTTTCAGTCCTGTTCCCTTCTTTTTTGCTATTTTATAATAATTAAATGCAAAATATTCTTGCATATAAATGTAAACCACCTTGGTAAATGGACCTTAGAACTGGGAGTGTTGCATTAAATGATGTTATAGCTGTTGTAACACAGTTGCACAATGATGCTGATATAATCAAACCTACTGCACTGCCAGTCATATGAAACTAAAGCACATAGCATTATCTATAGAACATAATACCTGATAATGATAATAAATGACTGTGTTACTTGTTTATATATTTACTGTACTATAATTTTATCATTATTTTAGAGTATATTCTTTCTATTAATACTCAAAAAAGTTTGCTGTAATACCGTGTACCATTTTGCACTGGCAGTAGCCTCATATGTCTCATGCTTACCTCATCACTTCATTGCATCATTGTCTCTTGTACTTGATTTAATTTCAGGATGTTTGTACAGTCGCATACAATGCAGGTTTATAACCAGGAAGTAATGGGCTATGCCATATAGCCTAGGTATGTAGGAGGTTATACCACCCAGGTTGTGTAAGTGTACTCTTTGATGTTTGCACCATGATGAAATCATCAAACCAGACATTTTTCAGAATGTTCCAGTCACTGAGCAGCATTTGACTGTATAAATCTTTGTATAAAACATTTGGAGGGATCATATATTGATATTCAAATATAATAGAAACACTACTTGAGTATGAAGTTATTTGCTGCCAATTAATTTTCCATTGTAGAGAATTATTTCTTATATGAGACCTATGGCATTTTAATTGGATTTAATTTTGTCTTTTTTTTTGTATGTTTGTTTTTACAATCTCATTACTTCAAAATTTTGGAGATATATAGCGCATTCGCAGTGAATATTGTCAGGTTCTCTGCTTTTTTATTTGGCAAATACTCATTACGTGCTTATTTTACATAAGGTAATGCAGTAAACAAAGAAATAAAACAGATTCCACCACTGAGGAACATAATAATCCAGCAAAATAAACTGAGAAATAGTCATAATTTATTTCAACCCAAGGGACTCTCTGAATAGAGCCTCAAGAGAGACATAGGCTGTATTTGCTAATGAAAAAGGATACACCTTCTCATGATCCTGCAGAGTTTCATGGAAGAGGTAATGTCTTATTAGAATTGGTAAATAGCACTATGTAACAGTAAGATTAGACATAGTATCTTGAGCACAGAAAGGAATACGTAAAGGAAGCAAGGTGCAAAATCTCAGTTTAAGTTCCTGGAAACTAGTGTGAGTGAAGTTCATTAAAATAATGGTGAGTATGATGTTGAAGAATATTTTTAAAAATAGCTATTAGCTTCATACTACCACTTTGTAGCCTTCTAATATTGAATGCATACCCCCCTTTTTTTTTTTACTGCGTGCCAGGTCTTCATTTATAAAGCAATGATAATAATAGTTAATATCTATTCATTAATATATGCCAAATGCTGTATTAAAGGTTTTACAATCATTATCTCATATAATCCCCATGCAAAGCTCTTGAGGTGAGCTTTCATTTTGCCAACTAAAGCTTGGAGAGCTTCAGTTGCTTGCCTAAAGCCACACCATTTATCAATGGCTGAGCATTAAGGAATTAAAACTAGGCCTATATGACTTTAATTTCCATGTAAGTTTAGTTCCCTGATTTTCATCCCTGGCTATATTATACACTATGAAGAACCCACCAACGAAGAGTCTCTTTAATCAATCTGGTATGAGGCTCAGGCACCAGCAGTTTCTCCACGTTAAAAATAAAGACCATGTGGAATAAATATATCTCTAAATCAAGGCTATCATATGTTCCAAATATGCTGACCTGTGAGATGTAAAATTAAAGAGTATCTTTCTGATTTTAAATTATATCAGTAAAGAAACAAATATTACAATATTTCTCCTGGTAGTAATAACAATTTGGGGATGCCTGGATAGCTCAGCAGATTGAGCACTTGCCTTACAATGGCAAAGTCCAGGGATCGAATCCTAGCCCCATCCTGTGCAAACCCTTATGTTGAACTGCCATGAAAATTCTTATCTCCCATACAGGAGGCCCCCAGTTTAGTTCTCACCCTGCATGGCTCCCCATCCACCTGTGTGGAGTGAAACTATGTCACAACTAATGATGTACAGTTATGGAGACTGCTCTGGACCCTTCTCCTTTCTTTCTCTTTTTTTTACCTTCTCTCAAACAATAAAATAAATAAATGAATAAATCTTAAAAATAAATAAATAACAACTTACACTTTTAAATGAGATTTTATTTATTTATTTATTTATTTATTTAAATTTATTGTTAAATTTGATGAGGTTACATGGGTTGGCAACAATTAGATAGTTTACAGATGTACAAGTCCACATCACATCATTCATGCATCGCATTATGTGCCCATCACTCAGTATCAGTTCCCCTTCCATCACCTTATATCTAGTGCCCACTCCCCCCTCCCTCCACAACTCTACCCCCCTCATCCCCCCTCTCCACGTAACCACCAAACCATCGAGGAGGTACAAATGTAACTTTTATGATGAAATTAGTACCTCCCAGGTCTGTTTGTTTTATTTATGGCTGGGATAAGAGGGAACTAGAGTGAAGTAGAAGATAACCAATAACCACTCCAAGGACAGATATTTAAGTGGAATTTTGGGGGAAAGCTTTTATGTAGAACTCTAGTAGGCTGTACATTTTCTTGCCATTGCCAAAATACCATTAACATTTAGAAAGAGGTGCAGAACCAGAACTATAATTTCATTTTCATTGTGGTGATACTTTTAAAATATAGAAACCAATTACTCGAAGATACCCTAACTAGAATATATATATTTTAAAAGGAATCACTCATCCGCTTTTCGTTTTTTCTTTCTATGGGAACTTTGTGAGGGGTGAGGAATGGATATAAATGGCAATGTTGCCACTTCCCATGAACCCTATGGCAGTTCAAAGAGATAATTCATATTATGGGAAGAAATTCAAATTTTAAATGCAAAGCTTGCTATAGTAGTGTGTGCATGTGTGTTTGAGAGAGAGAGAGAGAGAGAGAATATGAATAAGATGAATTTAAATAAGGTAAACAACTAATAAACTCACATCAAAGAATTCTAGATTATAATTTTCTAGCACCAAGAAAAAGCAGACTAATATTCCTCATGTAAGTTAAGTGAAATGAAGTACAATGTATTACTAATATTTGTAAACATTCATGGAAAATACTGAAAGCTTTGAGCATTAATATAATTTTAGTGCTACATTAGTCTGCATGCTATGAAAATGACTCATTTAGATATATACTTTAGTTTAATACACTTAAATAATGTTTATTAAAATTTTTATATATTTTTTTCTTTTTTCTTTTTCTAACCCATATGACATTTGGAAGAAAGAAAATCTTTTTGTAATTTTTTGTTCTGAGATTTCAAGGTAAACTAACATTATTAATTTAGCTGTTATTCTAATAATTTTTATTCCTTTGTAAAGATATTTTTTTATTCAGTTACCTTAGCTAGTCCTTTTACAATAATGGAGAAGTAAGATGTCTTTGTCTTTTCTTGATTTTAATGAAAACCCCTCTATTATGTGGGATTTTAGGTATTCTTTGTGATAATTAATCATTATTGTGCTATTAACTTATCCTTCAATTTTTATTTAGCAAGAGGGTTATATTTTGTTAAAAACCATCAACATATGTTGGACATTTCCAAATGCTTTTGGGGAGTCTTGTTCCAAATTATGTGTTATTTAATTTTAAATTACTTAATGTGATGAATTTTTATTATCACATTTCTTTTTATTTTTAAAGATTTTTTTTGACAGAAACAGAGAGAGACAGAGACAGAGAGAGAAAGAGAAGGGGGAGGGCCCAGAGCAGTCTCCATAGTTGTACATCATCAGTTTTTGACATGGTTTCATTCCACACAGGTGGGTGGAAAGTGTACAAGGCAGAAAACCAGGCAGGGGCCTCCTTCATGGGACGCATACCCCCTGCAAGCTGGGGCCTGAAATAGGGGGCCTCCTACACATGGGAAGCTCACCCTAGCAAGAATCAAACTGGGGGACTCCCACATGGGAAGCACAGCCCAGTTCAGTGTATGGGTCTGCCTGGACCTGGGCTGGAATTTGATCCTAAGTCCCCGGGGCTGCAAAGCGAGCACTTAACCCACTGAGCCAGACCAGCTTCCCCCACATTTCTTAATATTGGGTCACTATCAGAATTTTGCAGTTAAACAAAGACTTTTTTTTCTCCTTTCTTTGATCCCTGTGGTGACATGGAAGATATATATCCTAAGATCATTAGCATATTTGTTATGTTTTAGTAAAAAACAAAATGCTAACTTGAAATATTTCTGCTGAAATTATAAGTAAAACTAAATCATTTGCTCTTCTTATGAGAAATGAAAGCTTTTAGCATCTTTTTACTTTCATGCCCATTAAGCTTTTCTCCCCATTTAAATATTACATAGTTATTTCTGCTAGAAACTGTAAATTTTAGCTCTAGATTAAATGTTTTTAAACAAAATATGCCATTACTTCAGTATATTTTCATTTTGTTTTGCCATTTCCATTATAATTTATTTCCATGTCACCGGTAATTATTTAGATATTAAATATAAATATGATCCATTTGATTGCTGACTTTTCTTTTATATCATGTTTTATTATAGTTTGACATTAAACTGACAAATATTCTTTTATGAACTTTGTGATTTTTCTTGTTTACAAATATTTATTGGTAGGTGCTATTGTTTCTGTGCTGGTACTACACTTTAATTATGGAATTTTTTTTCATTGTATTATGTAGTAAAGCTGCTTTCTTCTGTTATTTTTCTGAGTATTGCTAATTACCTTTGATTATCTTTATTATGTGCAATTTAAAATAATCTGATTAAATTATCACTCCTACCTCTCCCCATAAAACCCTGCTGTTTTTTTTTATTAGGATCCCATAAAATTTATTAGTTAACATAGGGAGAATTAACATCTTACTTAACACTATTAGCTGACTGTCCATCTGTTCTTATTCTGTGTTACCGGTATTTGTATTTAAATTAGTACTCACACCCTAGCACTATTTTTTTTTTTTTAATGTATGCTTGGGTAATTTATCATTTTTATTGTTGTTTGCTATTTTTTTTTATTATTGTACCTATAAGTTTGTATCTCTTTTTTGTGTGTCAGCAGAATGGTAGTTTAATTCTTCGGTGACTGGCACCATGATCTTTCCCTTGAATCCATTTTAAGCCATTGTCTTTTTTCTCCACCAGCCATTCAGTCAAATGCAAATCCTTGGCACTGGGATAAGAATGCTGTGTGCTGCCTCTGGTATCTGGGTCACTTCTCTAAGCATTTGGTAGTTTGCTCAGCTCTTCTCCATCCCTCTTTCCCCATCTACTCCACCATTAGTCATCAAATTGCTGGCCCAGGTTAGGTTTGTCTGTGAATCTTTTGACCACCCTTCCCATTAATAAACCCATGAGGAATTTTCCTTCAAGCAGTAAATTGTAGGTCCTGCCCTCAGTCCTATGTAGTTACAAACATTTCTCAAAACATCTTTCTCATTTAGGCTATCCTGAGCTACATTCAATTTCTACTCATTATTATATTTCTTTGGTGAAGTCATTTGGAATTAAGAATGGACAGATTAATCTGTGGGCTCAAGCCATAGTTTCCATTTATCATGTCTGTTTATTCTTCTGAAACTTTTAATGAGAAGCAATAAACAACTGTATCAGAATCAAACACAAAACTAGAAAGGGTAGAATTGACACAGTAAATGTAAGTATTCTGAAACTTCTCATAATTCAATTTTTATTACTTGTGCCTGATTCTGACAACATGAACCCACGTCTACAGAGATTGGAACAAAGTGTTCCATAATTTTCTGGATTCATTTTTTTCTTTTCAACTGTTTTTTGTGATATTCTTTGATGTCACTTTTATGATAAATGTATGTCATCAGTTTATAGTACATTGGCACAAATGAGATAAGAATTTTCTTCTAAATACAAATGAAAGTGAAACTGGCATATATTCAGCATGATGGCATCAGAAAATAATTTTCATGGTTTTTTCATACATTTTCTGGAGAAAAAATTATGAAAGTTATAGTTTATTAAAATGAACATCTTACATGAATTTCTCTATAAGCCTGTGCTATAGGAAGAACTAAATCTACATTTTATTTTGGAGAGAAATTGAGGCCAAGAGAGCTCAAGTGCTAATACAGGTCTCACAACTAATTAGTGAAAGAGACAGAATTTAAACCTAGTCCATAAGACTCCATAGCTATACTCTTAAACATACTAATAATGTGATAATTGCTTTTGCATATATAAAATATAAATAGGGACAGTAAGGAGGGAGGGAGGAGAGAGAAAGAGAGAGAGAGAGAGAGATCATGCAGGCCAGCAGGCATGCCTTAGGATCTGATCTCATTTTGCCATGAACGAGTACTATTATACATTTTTGGAAAGACAGACTATCATAACAGAGGAAGAAGGTACTGAGGCTCAGAATCAGGCAGAATCAAGGTACTGTTATTTCTGTCTGGTGCTGTTAATATGGTGATTTCTGTTGTATGCGAGAGACTGTAACAGGTCTGCAATATCTCAGCAAACCCTGCTGTGTTATCTTTTTTTCTGTTAGGTTTTCATATGCTGTCTTATACTTTGATACTGAAGACTACAATTAATCTCAAAAGCAATTCTAATAAATTGTCTTGTATTCAACTATTCATTTTCTCATAATATTTTTTAGCTCTTTAAGATGTGCTTTTATTACCTCAAAAAGGTATTTAATTTTATTATATCTTCATGCAGCATATTTAGATATGCTGGTCAACAATTTTGGTTGTTGGTAAATTTTTATTTCTGTTTTCCTGAAGATCAGAGAAAGTAATGATTTTAAATAATTTTTTTCCATGTCTATGGCCAAGACATTTTTCAATTTTGACTATATTGAGACCTGCATCCTGGATGTAAGGTGATTATGCTGATAAGCAATCAGTCTTGTCTTAGTAATAAAATGATTTGGCTCTTATTCTCATTTTTTTTTTCCTCCAGCTGAAGCTCGAATCATCCTTATTAGGACAGTTTTATGGTCTAATTTTTTTAATACAGTAAAACCTGACATAAATCAATGGAAAATCAACAGTAAAACCCTAAACCTTAAGTGACTTACTCTCAACTTAACCACACAGTCTTGAAATACTGATGAATGACAAGTAATTACTTACTCAATGTAATGCTTGTCAATCAACTGAATGAAGACATTAAATTTCACATTATCTTATTCAGCAAAACCCCAAGCAATGCACAGGGGGAAAAGTTAAATATTTCAATGACCACTCACTCAGGACACCTGTAAGTACATTTATTCTGACTTTGTTCATTGACTTCTTTGACCTACTTTTGGTACAATTCCAAATTTGATTTCCTAGAACACAGTGAATGATCCTAGCTGCTATCACTATATTTCAGGAAATCTGCTTGCTGATATATTAATTCTGCTCCCATAAGAAAGAAAGCTAAGGCTTACCAGTCCAAGGCCTAAGTTTTGCTTCTTTTCCACTTGCAATCTGGGTCCATTCATAGGATTGCCATAGTACTTCTGTACCTTAATTATCCACACACTATGTTCATCACAGAATTATGAAGGTATTTTTGAATTGTGTAAAAACATCCTTAAACAGAATTTTTAAAATACCAATTATAAAAATTCAATTGTTGTCAAAGAATAAATCAATAGATATAAATATGCACATACATATATGTGTGTTTACATATACTTGTATTTACATACATTGGATTTGAGAAGATATGGGGAATTTTGCACAACTCATATAAATGTAAATTAGCCGCACTTTTCTTGAGAGCCATTTTACAATAGGAATCACACATTTGAAAATTGTACCCTTTGGTCTTAAGACTCTCCTCTAGAACTTTATCTTAAAGAAATAATTTATGTAATACTTTGCTGTAAAAAGTTTACCTTAAAGGATATGAACACACAAATTTGTTCAGAATAATAAAACTAGGAAAAATTGATTTTTTTTAAATTAGGGAATTCATTAATTATACCAATTTACAGTTACACGATAGAAGACTATACATTCATTACACAATTATATAAAATAATGTAACAGTACAAGAGCTTTAAATTTTATGTACAGTATAAATTCAGATATACAAATATTATATCAAAACAGAACAATTCTCTGAGCAGAATGCTTTCAGGTAATTTCCATATTCTTCCACCTGGGATTTCTACATTTTAATATGCTTGAATCGCTTATATATTAAGAGAACATTCATTCATTATAATAAAGATACAGCAGTTAACAATAGGTGACATTTTTGAGCACTGGCTATGTGCCAGGCTCTCTTGTATTATTTAGTATGAATAAGGTTTTTGTTAATATTGCTAGACATATAAAAGAACCTTCCTCCTTTGGGTCTCTCACTGCAGTCAAAGTCTACCAAAAGAAATTTTGTTGACTTTAATTAATTCTAAATCTTCTCATGGTATCAGAGACATCTCACTGGAATTGCCCTGGAAAGGACTGAGAGGGGTTAGGAGAATCAGTGGAGTCAGCTGCCCTCAAGAATGGTAAGGGGAGAAATCCATGGGATGGCAGCTAAAGCTTTCACTGGAAAGAAGCAAGTCTTTACAAAATAACCCAGTTGCAGTGGCCTCTCAGGGCTGGGGCTTCTTGTGATTATTTAAACATATGGCACTTAATCATGGAAGTTCATTAGGCACTAGAAATCACAAGAAAGCATTCTGACTTGGCAGGTTCATCTTCAAGAATGCTTTCATTAGGGGGAAGCCGGGGTGGCTCAGCAGGTTGAGTGCTCACTTTGCAGCCCCGAGGTCAGAGGATCGAGTCCCGGTCCAGGTCCCATCCCCGGCTCATCCCCGGGCCCAGGCCTGTGCGGGAACCATATGCTGAACTGTGGTGTGCTTCCCATCTGGGGAGCCCCCCAGTTCAGTTCCTGCTGGGCAAGGTTCCGTGAAGGAGGCTTCTGGTTTGGCCCCCAGCTTGTGGGTGTGCACCTCCCATGCGGGAGGCTCCCAGCCTTGTTCCAGCCCTGTGCAGCTCTGGCCCACCTGTGTGGAATGAAACTATGTTGAAAAACTAATGACATACAACTGTGGACACTGCTCTGGGCCTTTCCCCTTCTCTCTGTATCTCTCTGTCTCTCTCTGTCTCTCTCTCTCTCTGTCAAAAACAATAAAATAAATCTTAAAAAATAAAGAATGCTTCCATTAAAAGAGATAGATTTCTGCACCCTGAAATGTTAAGAAATTGGACAAAACTTTGAAGTATTTAGAAGGTAGGAGAAACTTAGGGACAGAACATGGTGGGAAGATGGGACAGCAGTTTGTGAAGCATTTCCATGGATTCCTTCCTAAAATTTTGAATAAAGAGAATGCTTTCATTTTCTAGATATATTTCTAGACACAAATCCAAGCAACATGAATTAATTTGTTATTGTGCATCATTAATCTAATGCAGATGCCTATGATCATGGCTTGGGGAGACTGGAGCAGTGCAATGACTGAAATGTCATAAAACCAATAGATGAAATGAGTCTCAGAAGCATCTCAATACATAGCATAGTATATAATAGAGTCTATTATTTTTTATCACCTTGGTCCTGGTAATCCAACTGTAAATGATTTAAATTGTTTGTTCCTCATGCCATCTCCCTCCTGCTGTCTGACTATTGATTTGGTCATTAGCATCCTTTTCCAGCAGAATTCTCAGGAAAGTGGAAAGAAATTGAAACCAGATCTAGAAGTAGTATTTGTTTCTCTGTTGTGGTTGAAAATGACTACTGCAATATATATTGAGGGGCGACCAATTATCCTGATGTGCATAGGCCTTGCCTAGTTTTAGTACTGAAAGTCAGGTATCCTGGGAGCCCATTTTGTCTCAGGCAATATGGGAATTTTAGTCATCCTAATTATATGATCTGTATAAATACCTTAACACAGATAGAAAATTCTTTCTGGAATAATGGGGGACAAATGGGAAGAGGCACTAACAAACTGGAAGGTAGTCTCACAAGTCTAGAAACATAAACCCAACAGCTGACTTTGAACATCTTAGGAAATTTTGTATCAAAGAGAAAGGAAGCCATCTGTCACTGTAGCAGAGAGCTCAGTGGGAGAACAATGAACTTGATTTTTGCCTTAAAATAATGAAGATCTTTTGGACCCCCTAACCTGTCTACTACTCATTACCCCCAAGCTGCAGGGCTCAAGTAGATAACTTGATGTTATTAAAGTGATACTCCTCCTAAACACAGACTAAATATATGTCAGGGGAATTGCATAGACGATTTAAGACTGAATGTTAGATAGATCCTAAGATGGAAATTCTGTGATTCTATGAGGATATTAGGAAGAGGAAAAATAAAATGGAAACATTATTTTTTTTCCTTCAAATTTAAACTGACAACTTGCTTGGAAATTTTACTCGTTCTTCATTTATTCAACAATATTAATTCAGATTCTTTATGATGTGGAAAAAGGGAAATGAAATCATGACATAATTCAATTTTAGATCTTATAAGTTCAGTGATGCTCTGCTGCTGCTTATTGGTCATTGAGTTTATTTATGATTATTTCCATGGCAAACTCCTCTCTGGACATCAGCATTGTGTCTTCTTTTCTGTAGTTCTGTCCTCTATTTAACACAGAGCCCATCATTCCCAGCAGGTCATATCTTCCCTAACTTTATTTGACTTTGGGGATATCATAGAAGAAATCCATATTTGTTTTCCTTTTTATCTCAACATACTTAGCTCTTTATCTTATAGTTTCAGTTTTAGTTTCTATTTTCGAGAAGAAAGTGATTGTCCTCTTTCAAACTGTCATCTCTTATCACCCTTTCCTAGTAATTAAGAAACCTAGACCAAAATTTATACTCATTTTCTTCTATTTGATGTATCACTGCCTTTACAATATTTATTTTTGCCTTCAATATGTTCAACTCTCCTCAACTATTAAAAAAAAAAAGAATTCTATTTGATCTTACTGCCTTTTCTACCTATGTACTTCTACTCTTTCACTAAAAAGTATATTGAATGAATAGTCTATACTTTAAAACATACAAATTTAAAAAGATGAGATTATTGTACATTCAGATTCCTCCTTCCTTTCACAGGTATTAAATCTCTATCCCTACAGCTCTTTGGTAAGTGAAATCTGTGATACATTCATAGATGGAGTATGTTCAAGTTTCTTTTCCAAGTATGTGATATTCCCCTTTTGTTTCTTAGATAGTTGGAAAAGGAGGAAAATGAATGGGGAAAAGAGGTCAAAGAAGATGAAATACTCATAGTAGAATACATGAATTATGACTGAAGGAAAATGTTCAGAAGACACCTCCATTTTCTGTGTAATATTGCTATTGTGCCTAAAAACAAATCCTATGATAGCATCGTTTTGCTTTGAGAGTGTTCTCATGGCTCCTCAAATCATTTTATAATGCTCGAAAGGTTTGTAGAATAAGTTTCTAACCATATCTTGAATATATCTATGCCTCTTCTTTTTTTTTGTTTGGAGATTTATTTTATTCTTTTTGACATAGAGAGACAGAGAGAGAAGAGAGAAGGGGGAAGGCTGAGAGCAATTTCTATAGTCACATGCCATCAGCTCTAGACATGGTTTTGTTCCACACAAGTGGGCAGGGGCCATACAGGGTGGGAACTGGGCCAGTTACCTCTGGCATGAGAGACACACCCCAGTTCAGCATATGGGTCTACACAGGATGGGGCTGGGATTCAATCTTTAGTCCCTGGCTACAAAGTAAGAGCTCAACCCGCTGAGCTATTCCAACTTCCCCCACTCCCCATGCCTCTTCTTAACACTAGACAATAGCTGGGGGTGGGGGTGGGGAGGTGGGGGGCCCGGGGATGGGGGCATAGGGTGGGGGCCTCAAATTTAAAAACATAATTAACAAACAAAAAACATAGCTGTCTAATTCTTTTTTATTGTTTTGCCACTTTTATGTTAGTATTCTGTTTCACCTTAAATGTTTAAAGTTTATTTAAATGTTCAAAAATATCCCTAAAATTTTGGAATATTATTACCAAATTCTTTCCTAAAATTGGAAATTTGTTAAATCATGGATTTTAAACTCTTATAGGAGGCCAATATGAAATTAAATGAATGCTCAATTGCTCTTATTTGGGGGTATTGTTTTGATTGTTTTTTTGAGAAGTATAAACTATCTTAAGATATAAATTCACCACCACAATAAATTGATATATCTAGAGTTATAAAGTCTCTCGTTATACTTAATGATGTTGGCAAGACAAATAAAAAAACAAAATCAAACATTGAGTAAAGAGCAAAGGAGAAACAGCTGTGTATAACATTTTTTTATAGCATAATGTCTGATCTTGACTGAATAAGTATTATATACTTTATAATTCTTAAAATTATGAAACAATATTTAATATAGCAAGGTATTTGGGAAGAAATATCCAAGGTATTTTTTTGTTTAACCTTCTCATGATTATTACTTGATGACTACTATTTTCTATCACAGATTACTGCATTAAATATTACTGTCATTTACTGATGACTAGTTACCTTTTACGTATGAAAATTCAGTAGAATTAGACTCCCTCTCCCTCTCCCTTAGGAATGGCTGTGAGGCTTGATCTGACCAACAGATATAAGGACACAAGTGATTTGTTGAATTGTTGCATTTATGACTAGTGTTCTGTTCTCCATTTTCTCTTCCTCTTGACTATAATCATTCTAGAAGAAATGACCTTTGTTAACCTGACTCCCAAAATAAGGACAGAAAACCTCATTGGTAAACCTATAAACTTTTAAAAAGGCATCAACTATCATATGCAATGATGAAATAGAAGTGCTTATCTTATTTTATTTTTTAAAGATTTTATTTTATTGTTTGACAAGGTGAGAGAGAGACAGAGAGAAAGAGAAAGAAGTAGGGAAGGCCCAGAACAGTCTCCATAGTTGTATATCATTAGTTGTGACATGGTTTCATTCCACACAGGTGGATGTGGGGCTGCACAGAGTGGGAACTGAACTAGAGGCCTCCCACACGGGAGGCAAGAACTTTTGCCGGCCTCTGAGCCATGACGGCGACTACCAGCTGTGACCCAGTTTAGCATATGGGTTTGCATGGGCTCAGGCCAGGAATCAAACCCTGGTTCTGGTGATTGCAAGGCAAGAACTGAACCACTGAGCTATTCCAGCATCCCAGAAATATTTATTTTAAATTCAAGATCAGAAGTTTATTTTTCTGATTTCTACATCAAATTTACATGTGTTCATGTTTTTAGTTTTAAACTATATCTTCTTGTCCTCTTGAAGATATCTGTATTCTATTGAGTTTATAAAAAAATATAATCCTT
This sequence comes from Craseonycteris thonglongyai, assembly GCA_004027555.1. Taxonomy (NCBI): domain Eukaryota; kingdom Metazoa; phylum Chordata; class Mammalia; order Chiroptera; family Craseonycteridae; genus Craseonycteris; species Craseonycteris thonglongyai. Next base: position 6,481 of record PVKE010009323.1, on the reverse strand, counting down.
TACACAGTTCTTGAAGTTTTATTGATAAGCCTCACACAATCATTCCTTTCTTCTCCCTTCCACAAATACCTGTAGTTTAAACCTTGTTATGCAGTGCTAATCAATATAATGTTAGGTAATCCCCTCTTAGATATACCTATTAGTTCATAAAGTATCCTTTTAAAGTGTTTAGTCTTTATTGAACTCTGTATAATAATTTAACAAAGACTATTATAAACTATTTCAGATATCCAAGATGTAAAAGGATTAATATGCCCACCGATGACCTTGAAAGAAAAAATGCTTTAGTAAGCACCTGAAGGCCTCCTTGTATCTCTTTTCAATTCCCATTTTCCTATGTCAACCTGAATTTCATGTTTAAATATATTTGTTGGCACTGATAATCCACATATATTTCTAAATAACATGTAACATTTTGGGGATGTTTTTAATCTTATGTGATTGGCACAATACTGGATATATCTTCTGTATCATTTTTTTTAAACCAATGTTCCCTTTTATGCATGAAGCTTGGATTGATTCACTTTTACTTCTATCAAAATATTTATCATTTGAATTTACAATTGAACTTTGAACAATGTGGGAGTTAGAGGCAACGATTCCCTGTAAAGTTAAAAACTTGCATATAGACTTTGACTTTCCAAAAACTTTATCTATTTCTTGATATCCACAGAGGACTGGTTCCAAGACCTCTTTGGATACCAAAATCAGTGGATGCTCAAGTCCTTTATATAAATTGGCATACTCATAGGTCAATAAATACTCATAGACCAAACAGCCCTCTGTACCTGTGGTTGGTTGAATCTGAGGATGCAAAACCTGGGGTAGGAAGGGCCAACTGTACATAGAAGGTCTGTCCAGAAAAAATGAACCAACAAACAAACAAAAACCAAAAAGAACAAAACAAAGTAAACAACCATTGTCAATATAACAAGAATAGTTACATAGCTGGAAACTTTTGTACAGCTCTCATATTTATTGAAAAAATAATTATGTATAAGTTGACATGAGAAGTTCAAACCTATGCTATTTAAGGGTTAATTACACTATAAATGATTCTACTGTTATCCTGTGCACAGATATTAATTTCAAAGACTTATTTTTATATAATTTTTAGAAACTTAAAAAAATCTTTCTGCTTTTTTAAGTGCCCATCTTTTATTAATAGTTGTTATCCCTACCTATATTTCTTAAATTATTTAAAAATTTTTATTTTATGATCTTTTGTTCTACTGCATTCTAGTTGTGTTTCTTATTTCCTAAACTTGCTTTCTCATGAACTTTAGTTTTTCATGTTCATAAATTAGAATTATTTTTAGGTACGTGACACCTACACACACACTTTTGGGAGTCTTCTGTGCACTAGAATGAGAGCCTGGGTTTTTTGGGTTTTTTTAATATGTTACGCTTCCTGCAAGTCATGGAAATGTTTTTTTCTAGCCCTGTCTTCCGAGATGGATCAGCCCTTCAAAACTCTGATTTTTTTCACAGGGACTCAATTGCAACTCCGCACATGAGACGCCTTCTGTGTGGAAATTGTCAACCACAGGCTATAGGGCCAATCTGCTAAAACAAGATCTTGGTTTCAGGACTCACTTTTATTCTTTTGTTGTGTTCTTCATTTCTAGCACCTCCCCTCCCCCAAATCACCTGTATATTCAAAAACACATTTAATATTATTGAAAAATTTTATATATTTATAGAAAAAGTTGACTTATTATAATTCTCATATTGTCAAAATATATTATTTGTTTGAGTCTATCCCTGGCGATTTCACAAATTACATAAATCCAATACAAATTAGGACGTATATATTTTATGTGTTACTCAGTTCAGTAGAATTAAAATATCCATGTTTTATGCAACCTTTTCCTTATTTAGACCTTAGCAAAGAGTAATGTATTTTTATAAACACTAAACAATAATTTGTTAATATTATATAAAAGCTAGAATATAATTAAGCAAATAATTTATATACAGAATTTTTCATTATTTTTTCCTATTTATACATAAATGGGATTTTACTTTAATACCATTCTGCTGCCATGTTAAGTGTTATTTTTTTAAACCAGCAAGTAATTCAGCATTACTTCCCATGTCAGATGACTTTGCTTTGCATCATCATTGTTAATGGATGGCAATCCTGTTCTACGAGCACCCATTATATAGATTTATACTAAAATTGAGAGTTAAATAGTACAAGTCTCTAAGGAATTGTCACACAATAAAATGTTACTAGGAAGTTTCAAAGTCCTGAAATAAAACTTGTTGTCTGACTCTAAAACCCACGTTCCTGACTGTTATTAACCTATTCAGAGTCCCATCAATCATGTAACTGATCTCCTATTATTTAATATTTAGATTTTCATATTTCATATTTTAGTGTTGCCATTTTGCAACAATTAAATGTAAAATATTCTGGAGTATAAGTGTAAACAACCCTTTGTAAATGGACCTATTGTCTCTGTAGAAAGTCTTAGTAGTGGGAATGTTTAGGTAAATGGCTATTTTTATCGCTATTAATGCATTTTGACAAATTATTACCCATAACATTTTTACTAGTATATATACCTGACAGTTTAAGAAAGTGCCTGTATTCCTATGCTTATGCAACATGAGTCATAATCAGCCTTTTTTTAGTTTCTTTGCTAATCATCAATTGTATTATCAAGAACAGAAATTATGAAATGCATTTTTATTTAAAATTATTTAATTGTTGGTTAGGTTGATCATTTAATCAATTGTTCAAGTGCAATTTGTAATTTTTTTTTTTAATTGAGGGATCAAGTGCAGAGAAAGTTGACTAGGAAAAGAATACTCTAAGTGGGTCTCTAGAATAGAGTATAAAGCATATTTAGTCAAAGTCTATAGTTGTTAGGCACACAAAGTAAAAAGATAAGAAATTAAATGACTTTGATAATGTCACAACTTTCCTGGGAGTGCCAGGATTGGAATCCAAGTTTACACAAAGCCAATTTAGGACACTTTTTGCTCTTACAATTCCACTTCATTTCATGTTGATTGATACTGATCAAATTATTAGTAGTTGAAAAGTTCGTAATTGAATATTGAGAACAATATTCATTTATTCTAACCTCTTATGAAGCACTTCTGAAAGTTTAAGGATATTTTTTAATACATAGTGTCTTACAACATACTTGGTGTGATAAAATAAATTAGATGTCAGCTGTGTACTACTTACTATATGCTTTTAATAATGAAATGTTCCCTTTTCCACCAGGGAAAAAAATAAGTGCACTCTTTAAATCAAGAGGATAATTATTTTTCCTGACAAGACTTCACTGTGCTTGATTGAGGTTTTGGGATGTATATATATGAGTTGACAGTTTGCATTTGCTGTGTTTTCCCCTAGGTGAAATCTCAAAGCATTTTATAAGTTTTAGAATTAATGAGAACAGAGCCTATTAACCCCACAAATGCCCCTTTTGCTCAAAAGAAAATTGCACCTGGAAAATTGATAAAAAAAGCTCTCATCGTGACATAATTTAGTTTTTCAAGTAATCCATGTGACTCTTTAACTCAAAATAGGGGAAGCCTGGATGGCTCAGTGGGTTAAGTGCTCGCTTTGCAGCCCTGGGGACTGAGGATTGAATACTGGTCCCAGCCCATGTGGACCCATATGCTGAAGTGGGTGTGCTTCCTGTGCAGGTGGCCCCCAGTTCAGTTCTTTCCCCACCCCCACCGCTAGTTCAGCCCCTGGCTCACGGTGGCGGGGGTGGCGGGGACTCCCATTCAGAAAGCCTCTAGCCCAGTTCCTGCCCTGCACTGCCCCCGCCCACCTGTATAGAATGAAACCATGTTGAAGGCTGATGATGTACAACTACGGAGACTGCTCTGGGCCCTCCCCCTTTTCTCTGTCTCTCTCTGTCCCTGTCAAAAACAATTAAAAAAATAAAAAATAACAAACAGTAAAATAAAGACAATCTGCATTTCTTTTATGGTAAAAACTGTATTTATCTTGGCTTTTAAAGTGAAAAAACCTGAGCCATCTTATATTTTTGCATTAATTTAAGTGAATTAATGTTTTTTGGATTTTTAAACTTGGAGGTTATGCAAAATTAGAGAGCTAACTTCACTTAAGACTATTTACTTAGCAAGCAAGGAAGCCCTACTTCTAACAGTCTGACGAACTATTACAGAAAGGTGGACAGGAGGCATTGTCTCTACATTCCCAGGAAACATAGTTACAGCACACTGATGACTGTGAAGAGCACAGTACTAGTTGGAGACAAGTTAGCACTTCTTTCTTCAGATGGCTCCATATTGGTTCTGGGGAGGAGGTCCTTGGTGAGCATCAACTGTAATAATGTAATAACTTAGGTGTGGATTTGAAGACAGGGGAAATCGTAGATTAAATATCAAAAAAGGATAGAGTTTGAATAGGAGAAAAATAATGAAAAATCAGCACCTACTGAGTGATTATTATATGTGCTTTTCTTGTAGCAGCTAACTTAGTTTAAACAGAAAGTCCATGAAGTACAATTACTATCTCTATTTTCCAAACAAAGTAAGACACAAAAAGTAAAGATCTATGTCCAAGTTTCCACGCCAAGTGTGTGGTGAATCTTGGCAGTGAGGCTCCAGAATAAATGCTCTTAATGCTATGCTCTCTGCCCTCTAGTAGGATCAAATGGCAGTCCCATGGGATGTCCATGAGAACACTCGTTCTTCTTAATAGGTCCAAATTAGACAGCTATTGTGAATTTTGAGGAAAATTACCAAAAGCAGTTTTTTTTTAAGATTTATTTTTATTGTTTTTTGACAGAGAAAGAGAGAGACAGACAGAGAGAGAAAGAGAGAAGGGGGAGGGCCCAGAGCAGTCTCCATAGTTGACATTAGTTTTCCATATAGTTTCACTCCACAGGTGGGCGCGGGGCTGCACAGGGCAGGAACTAGGTCGGGAGCCTCCCACATAGGCCCCGGCAAGAACTGAGCTGGGGGCACTCCCCCGTTCAGCATGTGGGTCCACATGGGCCAGGACCAGGATTCAATCCTCAGGTTTTGGGACTGCAAAGCAAGTGCTTACGGTAACCCACTGAGCCATCCCAGCTTCCCCCACAAAAGCAGTCTTTTGAATGTGGTAGATAAATCTGAATCCTGGCATTCATGATTCAGGGTATCAGTTAAGGAATTTAACAGAGAATCTAGAGTTACATTTAATTTCTAATTTTTTTCTTTGCACTTTCCAAATGTTGGTTAAATTTCATTTATTGTGTCTATGTGCTTATTTCCTTAAGCTTCTCAACTGGGTAAAATTTCATGAAAAGCATTACTGTGGTAATTATTTTCATGTTTCAAAAAATTAATGTGTGTTTACTAATGAACATTAATATAAGAAAGTAGTGAGTGGGATAGAAAGCTTTATAAAAAATTATTTGATCTGGGTTATAGTAAAAAAACGTAATAATAAAACCTTTCTCTTCCTAAATTTACAATGCCTGAGTGAATTTCAATCTGCTTTCACTTCTATGATGTTTTTAAGAGTGTGTAAATGTATTTAATTTGTTGACTAAATGGAAGATGAGACAAGGAGAAAACTAATTTTAAAACTATGATGGAGAAAGACTCAGGTGAAAAATAATTAGGACACAAATGGCAGTATTTCAACTTTTTGTTTTTATGGCTGAGTAGTATTTTATTATACTATATATACATCCCACATCTTCTTTTCCCAGTAGTTATTGTTTTTAAAGATTTATTTTATTGTTTTTGACAGAGACAGAAAGAGAGAAAGAGAGAAACAGAGAGAAGGGGGAGGGCCCAGAGCAGTCTCCATAGTGGCATGTCATCAGTTTCGACATGGTTTCATTCCACACAGGTTGGTGGGGGCCATGCAGGGAAGGAACTGGGCTGAGAGCCTCCCGCATTGGAAGCATACCTCAGTTTAGCATATGGGTCCGCATATGCCAGGGCTGGGATTTGATCCTCAGTCTCTGGGCTACAAAGGGAGTGCTTAACCCACTGAGCCATCCTGGCTTCCCCATATCCAGTAGTTATTGAAGGATTCTTTGGTTGTTTCTATGTCTTGGCTGCCATGAATAATGAGGCAATGAACATAAAGTACATATATCTTTATAAATAAATGTTTTCATGTTTTGTGGTAGTTACCCAGAAAGGGATTGCTGGGTCTTGTGGTAACTTTATTCTTAAGGTCTGTGGAACCTCCATACTGTTTTCCATAATGGCTGTACTGCCATTTGCAACAACATGGGTAGATCTTGAGATCATCATGCTAAGTGAAATAGGTCTGATGGAAAAAGTCAAGAAATGTATGGTTTCACTGACATATGGGATGTAAAACTGAAAGTAACAAGGGGACAAACAAGACAAATAAATAAAAACTCATTAACCAACAACAGTATGGTGGTTACTAGTGGGAAAAAGGAGTGAAAGGGAGGTAGACAAGGGTAAATAGAGTCAAATATAGGATGATGGAAGGAGAACTGATATTGGGTTATGA